>CAIGRP010013552.1:0-24795 GCA_903798385.1 Fraxinus cuspidata
AAATTACTAAAAGAAAATTTAAATTTGTCTCTCATTAATCATAAGATTTTGGGAGATTTTCACAAAAAAAAAAATGAAAAGAAAAAAAATAATATGTATTTTCAATATTTCTCTTTTATTTTCCCTTCTATGAACATTAGAGTTAAATATATAAATTTTTTCTTTAAAGGTATATTATACTAATAATACTGAATAATAAATTTATTTTTAATATGTATTATTATTATTTATTTAAGATCTTAAATTTTTATTTTTTTAAAAAAAATTATTATATGGGGGAAAAAGAAGGAGAAGGGGAATTGAAAGAATAACGACCTCGTATATGATAATTTCACCAGATCCATATAAATTCTATATCAAATTAAAGTTTTTAAAAGTCTTTTGAATTTTACAAAAGTCTCTAAAAATTTTAAAATGAAAGTTTATAAGTCTACAAAAAAACTTCCACTAATTCTATACAAATCTTTAAAAAATCCACGAAATCAAAGTCTTTGTCTTAAGGAAATGATAAATATGAAAGAGATAATATAAATAATCCTTTATTNTAAATTCCATCTCAAATTAAAGTCTTCAAAAGTCTCTAAAAGTTTTAAGATGAAAGTTTATAAGTCTACAAAAAAACTTCCACTAATTCCATACAAATCTTTAAAAAATCCACGAAATCAAAGTCTTTGTCTTAAGGAAATGATAAATATGAAAGAGATAATATAAATAATCCTTTATTATGGCAGTCCACTTATATGGAGAAAATGAAATTTTGAATAATGATTTGTTGAAAAATGTGTTGTTAAAAAGTAAGATTTTTTTTTGAATTACGTACAATATATTTATTGTGTAAATATGTGATTAAAAATGAGTATGAAAATTAATTTTTTTTTAAGTAATAGTTATCAAACTGGGGCTCAGTTTAACATGGATTTCAGAACTCGAGATGTAAGTTTGGCTTGTCGGTTGGCTCGGTCCAAATAAACTCGAGTCAACTCGGCTCAAAACTGTTGACAATGCAGGTACAAGCAAGCCTTGCAAGCAGGTTAGGCAGGCAACTTTGTGGTGCCAGTTTTTGCAAGGCAGGCAAAGCTGTCTGTGCTGCCTACTTTTGCAAGGTGGGCAAAGTTGCAGACAGTTTTCAAATTTAATGACTTATAAAAAAACCAAATCGGCTTTGCTCGACTCAATAGGTCCGAGTGAATGCCTGAGCCAAACCTTGATTTTTCAAAGCTCGGCTGATTCAGCTCATTTACATCCCTAAACTCAGTACCCTATAGAATGTGATTTTGTTCTTGTTAGGATTAATTATGAAATCACTTGAGCATCTCCCATGATAATGTATAATTGGGTGTAAATTGATATTTTTAAAATCACTTTTACACTCTCATTTATAGCTCGGTGTAGGGGTGTCAACGAGCTGAAACTCGGACTCAGTTCGAGTAAAAATGGTTTGAGCTTTTTTTTTTTTGCTTGAGTTGGACCGAGCTTTTGTAGTTTTTGTTCTGCCAAAAAATTTAAGCTCGACGCAAAACTTTCGGCTCGAGCCTTTACAAGCTGATCCAGCTCGATTCTCTCTCTCTCTCTCTCTTTTTAATATTCACAGCTGTCTGCGTTTGTAGGCAGCTGAATTATTATTATTTTTGCCGGCCCAACTTGGGCTTTTCCTGGGCCAAGCCACAGATATCTCGAGTCGACAAGCCACATTGACATCTCTAGCTTTGTGACTCTAAATTAAAATTTTACTTCGATGGAAAGACCTAAATTCACTTTTTATCTTTTGTGGATTAAAAAAAAAAGATGTAAATTTACATTTTTTTACATTTTATGTAAGAAAATTCTATTTATTTGATGCTCTAAAAGTATTATTGTATTCAATCGAAACAAATGAACCAGTCAAGGACCGGTTGAACATTCAATATTCAGACGGTTCAGACGGGTTTGAGAGATTTAGCAAATTTTTTTTTTGTTGTTGCAAAATATATTTTAATTAAAGTTATGGTGTAACAATGATTCATCGGTTGAACCATCGACCCGATGACTCGATGATTTTTTTTAGTCGGCTTCCAGGCCAGGTCTAATAACTACACCTCTAATGATATTATATAGTGTGAAAAGAACGTTTTAAGTACGAGATAACACCCCATACTACAACATAATATATTATCAATATGGTGAAAAGCTTATTGCATGTCAAAAGCATATAGAGTATTTTCGAGTGAAATCAATATTATGTTTCATGTTTGGTAATAAGCTAGAACTTATTTTTAAAACTTTTATTTTAAAATGTGTTTGAATATGTTACTTTTTTTCTTATTTTAAGTCAAAAAATCATTTATTATGAAAGTATCTCTTGCCTCACACCAAAAAAAATATTTATTATGAATACGTCTCTTACATTCTTATACTTTACTTTAAACAATTGAATTGTAACTAATAGTAGAAATTTTCAATTTTTTCCCATTGTAAAGGCATTTTAGGTATATTAGACTCATTTTAGATAATATTCACTCAAAAATGGTCAAGGGTATAAGCGACACTCAAATCTAGAAATATGGAATGTTGGTGATATGTTTGACATGCGACAAGGTGTCACTGATATTATCTCTTATTTATAAGAAATTAAATTTACTTACATTTGATCTTATAGCAAAATTTCCCAAAAAATAAAAAAAATGGATCCACCATGTACAAGATAAAATATAGACGAGAAAGACGATCAACTATATAATGCCTCTGTTTGGGTTCCTTTTTTTTTTTGTTTAAATTGTACTCATAGAAAAATAAGTGGTTGATAAGTTAGTAGTGTTTGTGGATTTTATGAAATGTGATCGAAATAACTTTGAAAATTGGAATTTAAGGGGAAGAAAATGAATCCCAAACAAAAGCAATAATTGGCTATAAAAGTGAAAGAAACCAGCGAATTAAAGCTGAAAAATTTCTTATCATTTTGACATAATAATTGTGAGTAGGGACATTAATTGATAAAGAAGATGCTTGGGAATTTGGAGAGAAAAGATGACAAGTACACTACAAATAGATAAATCAATAAACTAAGAATTATCTCTATTGGTGACCCGACGTAAAAGTTCATCTCAGGCTTACTTTTTGAATTATTTTTTAATAATTTAAACATAAGATTTCCAAAACCTTAAATAGGTCAGCTTGTAAATGTATACAATTGGAGAGAACTTGAGACTGTCATTTTCAATGAACACGTAATTATTATCCAATTGAAATTGTGTTCTCTAATGACGTCGCACCTCAATAATATAGGTGACGCATTTGACGTAGGTATCATATCAACAATCAATCAAACGAGAGTAATGATTATATGTACCAAGTCATCATGATCTAGGTCGCATACTATGTCCATGATGACCTAAATGGTCGACCACGACAGCCAACCATAACTTTTCAAATAGGACGATGGTACACAAATCAAGCTCAAATAATGTAGCACGATATGATTAAGGGTGGTAGACTCTTGTTGTTATGACTATAAATAGAGTCAATGGTCCCTTGCATAAGGCCGAAAAATAATATCTTGTAACGTACTATCAAAATACCTTTAATGAGATTTTCCTCTTTCTTTTACAATATTCTAGCAATTTCTCGATTATTTTTACCTTTAAATTGATCTTAAATTGCCATGTCAAACATCAACAATTTAAAAAGAATTTCTACAAACTTCTACAAGGTGAGAAAGGATTTTATATCCTTCCTTGCATCTAAGGAATTCTGAATTAATTCTCAACAATGTCATTGATACTAAAGAAAATTTTAGTGTCAAAATAGACGATAATGCTTGAGGTCTGGTCCTTAAAAAAAGGAATCTGAGTCGCCCTGATTCGATGCTTAGAGTTCAGATTGTAATGAGTATTAAGATCTGGAATTCCATCTTAAACCTTATACGTTGATTTATATTTTCATGTTTGTTCTATATTAGATTTATTGGTAACACCAAGCCTTCAACCTTTACTTCTAGGTCTGCTAGTCTAGATGCCAACCTTTTTTTGTTCAAAGAAACCTTTGAACTAAATATATGGAGCGAATGTCACAGAAAACACTGTACATCTTCACATGTTGCCTGGGAAGGGTGTACATACCGAAAGCACATGCTTCCTGAACATTTGTTAAAGAAGCTTGCTCATATGTTCCTCGACAAAAACTTCTGAACAGCTTTGTACTTGGTATAACACTTACCACAGTCTTGAGCAGTAAAATGAAGTTGACGTGTACACGACATAACATTATTTTGAATTTTACTACTTGCACATTAAAATTGTATACAAGGGATTACATCTAAGTCTCTTTTTTTTTATTTTTAAATAAGTTTTTACTTTTTTTAAAAAACTTTTTTTAAAACAAGTTTTTATTTTATTTTATTTTTTAAGGAACGTTTTCCTAAAATGACATTTTATTTTATTGTTTGAAGTAACATATTTTTTTCAAATAAGTTTTTATTTTTTACTTTATTTTAAAAACATTTTTTCAAAATAAGTTTTTATTTTATTTTATTTTTTTAAGTAACTTTTTTAAATAAGTTTTTATTTTATTTTTTAAAAATTAATTTTTTTTATATATAATGTAAAGTAACCGTTTTACTCGTTTTAAAATTAGTGAAAAGAGTGAAAAAAATTGAGTGGCCATGGTGAAACGCTATATGAAATTGGATTACCATGATGAAATAAAATCAAATTAAGTGGTCACGGTAAGACTAAATATAAAATTTGGTGACCATGATGAAACAAAATTAAATTAAGTGGCCATGGTGACAAAATAAAAAAAACGAGGATTTTATCTTTTTAAATAAATATAAGGACATACTGCAAATTAAGTTCCATATGTTTTCAAAGTACGAATAAATTACACTCAAAATAATTAAGTAGATACTGTACATAAATAAAGAATTTAGAAAAAATTCATTTTCCCCAACCAAGCTCATCCTCACAACCCATTATCATGCATCTCAATCTACCCCATCCACGATCAAACAAAACCTCCACAAATACAATCACGTCGAAAATGACATTTCCTCTTATCGATTCAGATATTTAAGTCATCCCTCTTCTTGCCACCCCCTTCGACTTACCCACCACTGCTTCCTCATCTCCATTTTCTATGATACATGAAGGATTGTAGCCTTCACTTCAAGCTCCATTTTGTCAAAACCCAAAGATCATTGCCATGGTCCAATGGGTTGACGACCCCACATAGTTCTATATACTTCTTTAAGCTCGTTGACCGATGCGACAAATGGGCTACATTAAGATTTTTTGAAGCAATTTTTTTCAGAGTCAACTCTGCAGTCTAGTAACTTACGATGATGGTTATCATGTCTTTTAATGTCTTGTGTTTATTATGGCGGTGATGATGCTTGCAATTGGGCACTTAGTTTTTTAGGGACAACGATGAGGACGTGGTAGTGGAGAAGGAGAACCCATGTAATTGTTCTTGATTCTTTGAAAGCTAAAAATCGATCAACCCATACCTAGCACTAAATTGTTGTCCATCCATCGTCTATCTAAATTTCGTTCATCCAAGTGGCCAAAAAAGAATCTACGTTTATGAAAATCCTACGTGATACGGTATTGAAATTTACAAGTCAATTAAATGAGTAATCACTAACTTTTACCTTTGTTACTACTTGCTCATTCAAAAGTAAATAATCTTTACATTTGGTTCCTACTTTCTCCCCAAAAATAAAATATTACTGCATCCTCACTCACATTTTACACGAGGTTACTCGTTCATCATTCATCATTCATCATTCATCATACATCTCAATTTTATTTTTATACCATTCAATTTGTTTATATGATTTTCATGATTCAGAAGAATAGAATAATAGAAATTTAGGAGGTGTTTTTTTAATTGATTCAGGAGAATTGATTTTAACTCCCTGAGAGCCCGAGTGGGGGATAATCAGTAAACATTATGTCTCAGTCCAATGAAATTTAGAATTTTTGGCTTGTTTGTATTTTAATTCAGTTCCCCAACCCCTTCCTAAGTATATTCATTCTTAAAGTAGTAGAAGTCTACACTAAAATAATAATAATAATAATAATAATAATAATAATAATAATAATAATAATAGTGTTGTTGATGATGATGATGATGATGGATTGCAAAACTAATCAAGAAAAAAAGAAGCTGATAATATTACTGTTGGAGATTTTTGTATAAACATTATACTTTAACACATACAGTGAAAGTTAAACAACAATATGATAAATATAATCGGCAATAAATTAATTGAAAAAAAAAAAAGAGATAAGAAATGTTGGCATTTAGAGAGTCGCAAAACTGTCCTAAAATTGTAATGATCAACCTCCGTGCACTTACCCGAGGCAAACTTGTTAGTTGTCCTAAAATTGTAATGTATTTAACATTTTAGCGTTACAAAATAATTAACTGGCTAGTAATATAATAATAATGTACAAAAATATAATTGTATTTATCTAAGTTACAAAGTATTTTCAAAACTAGAAATTTAAACTTAATAGTAACGAAAAACAAAGTTTAGAGGTATTTAATGTAGACTTTTTGATGTTCTAAAAGTATTAATGTACTCAATTGAAACAAATGAACCAATCAAGAATCGGTTGAATATTCAATATTCGTACGGTTCGGACGGAGAGAAAATTGAACCGATTTTTTAATAAAGTGAAGTGTAAAAATTTTGTTTACAACTTGTAACGGCATCATTGAGCACTTCTTTAATAAAGTGGAGTGTAAATTTTGTAAATATATATATATTTAGAGTTAGCAAATTTTTTTTTTGTTGCAAAATATATTTTAATTAAAGTTACGGTGTAACAATGATTCACTAGTTGAACCACCGACCCGATGATTTTTTCGGGTCCGCTTCCGAGTCAGTATTATGTTCATGTTTGGTAGTAAGCTAAACTTATTTTTAAATAATTTTTATTTTCAAATATGTTTGCTTTTTTCTTATTTTAAGTCAATGCATCAAATCAAAAGAATTATTTATTATGAATATGTCTCTTGCATTCTTATACTTTACGTTGAACAATTAAATTGCAACTATAGTAGAAATTTTCATTTTTTTTCTTTGTAAAGGCATTTTAGGTATATTAGACTCATTTTAGATGATATACACTCAAAATGGTCAAGGGTATAAGTGACACTCGAATTTAGAAATATGGAATGTTGGTGAAATGTTTGAAATGTGACAAGGTGTCAATGACATTATATCTTATTTATAAGTAATTAAATTTACTTACATTTGATCTTATATCAAAATTTCCAAAAATAAAATAAAAAATTGGATCCATCACGTACAAGGAAAAATATAGACAAGAAGACTATATAATGCCTCCGTTTGGGTTTCATTTTTTTTTGTTAAAATTGTACTTTTATAAAAATGAGTGGTTGATAAATGAGTAATGTTTATGGATTTTACGAAATGTGTGATTGAAATAACTTTTTAAAATTAGAATTTAAGGGGAAGAAAATGAATCCCAAACAAAAGCAATAATTGGCTATAAATGTGAAAGAAACCAATGAATAAAAGTTGGAAAATTTCTTATCATTTCGACATAATAATTGCAAGTAGGGACATTAATTGATAAAGAAGATGATTGGGAATTTGGAGAGAAAAGATTACAAGTACACTACAAATAGATAAATCAATAAATTAAGAATTATGTCTATTGGTGACCCGACGTAAAAGTTCATACCAGGCTTGTCATCTCAGGTTTGCTTTTCGAATAATTTTTAATAATTTAAACAAAAGGATTCCCAGACCTTAAATGGGTTGGCCTGTAAATGCATACAATTGGAGCGATCATGAGACCTTCGTCTTCTAAAAAACATAATTATTATCCAATTGAAAGGGTATTCTCTAATGACCACAGCACCTCACTATTATAGGTGATGCATTTGATGTAGGCAGCGTATCATCAATCAATTAAATGAGAATAATGATTACATTGTACTAGGTTATCATGATCTAGGTTGCATACTACATCCATGATGACCTAAATGGTTGACCTCAACACCCAACCATAACTTTTCAAATATGACGATGGTAAACAAATCAAGCTTAGATAATGTAGCATGACATGATTAAGGGTGGTAAGACTCTTGTTGTTATGACTATAAATAGGGACAATTGTCCCTTTCGTATGGCCGAAAAATAATATCTTGTAATGCACCATCAAAATACCTTTACTGAGATTTTCCTCTTTCTTTTAAAATATTCCAGCAATCACTCGACTATTTTTACAATTTGATCTTAAATTGCCATGTCAAACATCAACAATCTAAAAACAATTTCTACAAACTTCTACAAGGTGAGAAAGGATTTTACATAATTCCTCGCGTCTAAGGAATTCTGAAATAATTCTCAACAATGTCATTGATACTAAAGTTATATTTTTAGTGTCAAAATAAACGATAATGCTTGAGTTCTGGTCCCTAAAATGGTAATGTGAGTCGACCTAATTAGAGGTTTAGAGCTCAGAGTGTAACGAGTATTAAGATCTGGAGTTCCATTTGAAACCTTATATGTTGATTTATATTTTCTTGTTTATTCTATATTAGATTTATTGGTAACACCGAGCCTTCAACCCTCACTTCTAGGTCTGCTAGTCCAGATGCCAACCTTTTTTTGTTCAAAGAAACCTACGGGCTTAATTTATGGAGTGAATGACACAGAAAACACTGTACATCTTCACATATTGCCTGGGAAGGGTGTACATACCGAAAGCACATGCTTCCTGAACATCAGTTAAAGAAGCTTGCTCATATATTCCTCAACAAAAACTTCTGAACAGCTTTGTACTAGGGAGTTGGGATAACACTTACCACAGTTTGAGCAGTAAAATGAAGTTGACATGTACACAACGTAAAATTATTTTGTATTTTACTACTTGTACATCAAAATTATGCATAAGGGATTACATCTAAGTAACTTTTTTTTTTTTTTAAATAAGTTTTTATTTTGTTTTAAAAACTTTTTTTAAATAAGTTTTAAGAAACTTTTTCCTAAAATAAGTTTTTATTTTATTTTATTTTTCTAAGTAACAGATTTTTTTAAATAAGTTTTTATTATATTTTAAAAATGTTTTTTTTAAATAAATTTTTATTTTATTTTAAAAACATTTTTTCAAAATAAGTTTTATAATGCAAAGTTACCGTTTTATTTCTTTTAAAATTAATGAAAAGAGTGAAAAGAAATTGAGTGGCCTGGTGAAACGTTATAGGAAATTAAGTGGTTATGGTAAAACATTATATGAAATTGGGTGGCTATGATGAAATAAAATCAAATAAAGTGGCCATGGTAACAATAAGTATAACATTTGGTGACCATGATGAAATAAAATTAAATTGAGTGATCATGGTGACAAAATCAAAATTTGTCATTTCCATTTCGGCGGTCAAATGAAGATTTTGTCCTTCTTTTTAAATAAATATAAGGACAAACTGCAAATTAAGTTCCATATGCTTTCAAAAGTACAAATAAATCAAACTTAAAATAATTAAGTAGATACTGTACATAAATAAAGAATTTAGAAAAATTTCATTTTTCCCAACCAAGCGATTCCACACAACCCATTAACATGCATCTTAATCTACCCCATCCATGATCAAACAAAACCTCCACAAATACAATCATGTCGATGATGACATTTCCTCTATTGATTCAGAATTTCATTCATCTATATTCTCGCCACCCCCCTTCGACTTACCCACCACTGCTTCCTCATCTCCATTTTTTATGAATACATGAAGGATTGTAGCCTTCACTTCGAGCTCCATTTTGTCAAAACCCAAAGATCACTGCCATGGTCCAATGGGTTGACAACCCCGCATACTTCTATATACTTCTCTAAGTTCGTTGACGGATGCGACAAATGGGCTACTTAAGATTTTCCGGAGCGATTTTATTCGGAGTCAACTCTGCAATCTGGTAACTTACGATGAAGGTTATCATGTCTTTTAATGTCGCGTGTTTATTATGATAGTGATGAGGCTTGCAATTGGATATTTTGTTTTTTAGGGACTACGATGAGGGCGTGGTAGTGGAGAAGGAAAACCCATGTAATTGTTCTTGAATCTTTGAAAGCTAAAAATCGATCAACCAATACCTAGCACTAAATTGTTATCCATCCATCATCTATCAAACTTTCATTCGTCCAAGTGGCCAAAAAAAAAAAAAAAATCTACGCATGAAAATCCTACGTGATACAATGTTAAAAGTTACAAGTCAATTAAATGAATAATCACTAACGTTTACCTTTGGTTACTGCTTGCTCATTCAAAAGTAAATAGTCTTTACATATGGTTACTACTTTCTCCCTCAAAAATAAAAGGCCATTTAAATGACGTTATTCATTCATCATCCGTCATCCATCTAAATTTTATTTTTATACCATTAAATTTGTTTATATGATTTTCATGATTCAGGAGAATAGAGATTTAGGAGGTGTTTTTTTAATTGATTCAGGAGAATTGATTTCAACTCCCTGAGATTTAGAAAGAAGCTCGAGTGAGGGATAATCAGTAAACATTACGTCTCAGTCCAATGAAATTTTTGGCTTGTTTGTATTTTAATTCAGTGTTCCAACCCCTTCCTAAGTATATTCCTTCTTTAAATTAGTTGAAGTCCCACACCAAAAAAAAAAAAAAATGATAAAAAAAAAGATGGATCGTAAAACCAATCAAGAAAAAAGAAGCCGATATACTATTGTTGGAGATTTTTGTATAAATATTATACTTAACTAAACACAAACAGTGAAGGTTAAACAACAATATGATAAATATAATCGGCAATAAATTAATTGAAAGAAATAAGAGATAAGAAATGTTTGGCATTTAGAGAGTCGCAAAACTGTCCTAAAATTATAGAACCCTATTAAAATGATATCGATTTCTCCTAGTACGTGCACGAGAATATGGGCAATATTTTTTTTAGTTGCCCAAAATAATAACTATATGGTAAAGATGGAATGCCATGCATAGTTTATACAATGTATTTTCAAAACTAGAAATTTAAACTCATAGTAACTAAAAACCAATTATTATTTTTTTGAAAGCGACAATTAAAGTTTTTGAAAACATAAGCTCCAAGCCTACAACAATTAAAAGAACAACTATAAATTAATCTTGATAAATAAATTATGAATAATCTCTAACGACTTCTTTTCAAACAATCCCTTTTCAATCCTTTTTATGTACGTACAAAATTTCACCTAAAATATACCCTCAGGTATGTATCTCTGCCTCGGATTTTCTTGGAAACAACCCGGGCACCCTGCATCGAGGACCTCCACTTCATCCCGAATATTCTTCCTAAGTATATCGTGTTGAACTAGATCAATAAAAGGTAAGCCTATTTTCTTAGGTTTCGAATTTTTTTGAAAGAATACTGGCATTTGAGATTTTTTCATCAAATATAAATTAGTACGAGTCGATGCCAAAAATAAATTAATCATATCGCTAATCGTGATTATAAGAGATAAAAGAAACTAAAAACAAATTAGAAAGTCATTAAATAAATCTATTTTTACCAATAGTTCACCTACATAAAATATGGATCTATAAATTAACACTACTCGCCTCTTGGCATAGAATTAAAAAATCAACATATTCTAACCCTGAACGATAGCTCAGTTGGTCAGATGTTGGGTTTGCTCCCCAATGATCACCCGTTCGAGACCCCTCAGGGCACTGGAGGTTTACCCGATCGTTAACTTCAGGGCCCTGTAAGATTAATCGAGGTGCGTGCAAGCTGGCTCGGACACCCAAGGTTATAAAAAAAAAAAACTCAACCTATTCTTACAAAGAAAATACTTAATTCAGGTCCATTGCTCCCATCAGGGCTCAACATGTATAGAGTCTCCGAGTCTTTGGATCCCACAACACGTTCGAAATACCCCCTCATGTACGCCATTTCACCGTCTGGTCCTTCCGCCTCGGATTTCCCCGGCAACACTCCGGCCCCCATCGACACCGCCTTGAGAACTTCCATGACATTCAAATCCTCCTCCGTCGCCTCCCTCTTCACGCCATAGCCAGATTTCTTTCCATTACAATACATTGTCCATAATGGCTCCTCCAAGAGCTTCGTCTTGTCTTTTTCGGGTCGTTTTTCGGATTCAAGGGCGATCCTTACCATTCCAAGGCTCATTTCCTTTTGCAACACATAGGTTTGCATGCCTAACTCCACCACCAGTGTGGGGAGGGTCTTAGGGTTTTCTTGAATGGACAGGCTTACACGGCCTTTCCGGCATCCGAACAATGTGCCTGTGATGCGTGAGCCCGTGACCGAACGGCTGTCCGGTAATATGCCTCCGGGGAGGGAGGGGAGTTTGCATACAGGTGTCATTATAGGAAATGATCGGAAAACATTACGAAAAACGCGAAATACCTTAGCATTTTTATTTTTCTTCGTGGTTGAAGGATGAACCAGAGACAACGACGGCGTTGGCTGCGGTGGAGGCGTTGGTGGTGAAGGTGCTGACGGTTGCGCCTCCATGCTTGTTCTTGGATCCCCCATTACCGGACCTTCAGAACCAGCAATGGGAGAATGCCCATGAACATGAAAGAGAGAGATCTAGAGAAAGAAACAGGTCTGGTTGTTTAATCTGAGGTTTCAAACCTGAAAATAGTGGCGATGAATTTGGGAATTTTTTTTTTACAAGAATTAAAGAAAATTGGTTAATGGTTTTGAGGATTCCATGGTTTTCTATTTTTATTTGTTCTGTTCATGTAAGAGGCTTCAGTCTTGTGTCTTCGGACCTTAAATTGTGGAACTAGAAATACCAATTCATATCATATAAAAAACTATATATCTTCTGTGTGGTTTGCGGGTTACTACACGTGGAGCGAGGTTTACCCAGTGCGCACTCACGAGTAGCGGTTGCGGGTTCCTACGAAAAAAAAAACGAATTATAGGGAAATTTTAATTTCAACCGCGTTACTCAATTTATTTAGTTTTGATTACACGTATCTTTACATTTTATTTTGATTAAATCACTGTCTTTATAACTTTGATCAACAATTACTGTCAATTTCACATGACTTGACTGCGTACCAATTACTTTTGAACATCAAATCGACTGTTTTTTGCCAACAACAAGAACTCCAATTGAGTAAATTAAGGACGTCAAATTTACCTTTATATGATTCCCTTTCAATTTGTTTGGTTAGCGATTAATTTAGCATCTAATAAGCCTTGTCGCATATCTCGTCAACCACGTGGAATTGTACTTTAGTTTTTGGCATGGTTACGGGTCATATTGTAAAAAAAAAAAAAAATAGTTGGGTGATCGAATTCGAAATTTAATAACTAACATGGAATAGACCTGCAAGTTGAGTGGCTTCCAATGAAAACTTTCTAAAGATCATAAATTCTGATGAGCTGATGATGACAATTTTCTATGTTTTATTTGAGCATGTGTTAGAGCTTAAAGTTTTTCCATTTACTTGGTTATTATTATTATTATTATTTTTTTTTTTTTTTGGCACTAATAGTTGCTGAACTCATACTAAATTTTAGATAATTCTATTATCTAAAAGGTCTAGATGGTAGACTGGGTGCTAACAATGTTCAGATTCTTTCTCAGATTTGCAGATTTGAATTTCAACAAAAGGAAAAATAGATTTTACAAAAGAAGGCAAAAAATTGATGCAAACTTCTGTTTTTTTGGTGCCAGTCAATGCCTGTCACGATAAATTAAAAAAACTAGAAGGGACCCCACGGCGAGAAAATAGAACTCCTTTACCAAAAAAAAAAGAAAAGGATGATGATATCATTTTAGTTATGGACAAACATCTATTAGTCGAGGGAATCGATTTTTTGCAACAAAATAGGGACCAGACGTAGGCTACATTCCAAATACAGTGTTAGATAAGGGGCTGCTCAGGATAACTTCCATTTGGACATTCTTTTGTTTTAGTCATGAGACTTATTTCTAGAAATGTGCATTTGTGGAAACCACATCTTCAGCTTTTATATGGCCCTCTTTTGCTGCACTAAGATATCAAAGGCATTCTATTTAATTGATTGAAGTTTTACTTGTTCATATTCATTAACTAGTTTATGACCATTGGATGTGCAAAATAATTTAATTTGGTCACTATTTCGAGGGATATTGTTTGTCCATATACTGACAGCGTTATATATGTGCATGCCTGTATTTATGCATCTGTACATAAAATAATTTTTAGTAATGGCATTCATAACTATGAATTTGGTAAACTTGTTATAGCAGATACAAATTATATTCTTGCTATGTGGCACTGATTTCTTCTCTCATCATATAGGCTAAACTCGCAAAACTTCGAAGGGAACTTCTTGCACCGTCATCGAAGGGAGGTGGTGGTGCTGGAGAAGGTTTTGATGTTACAAAAAGTGGAGATGCAAGAGTCGGTCTTGTAGGTTTCCCATCTGTTGGGAAATCAACCCTTTTGAACAAATTAACTGGCACTTTTTCAGAGGTTGGTAATACAACGTGTTCTTGGGTTTTTCCCTCTTACTTTATTGGACATTGAAAGCAAATCACCTTTTGTAAATTTTGAATGAAATTTACATCTAATTCAATCTAACTCCAATACACCTTAATTTTGCATCAGTTATACTCTGGCTTTTTGTCAGCTTACAGCATGTGTTTTGAAAACTATTGAGGCATGCCTTCTTTACATGACTTGGATGTTAGAAATTATAAATTATTTTTTATTCTGTAAAGAGTTTTGAAATTATTTACGTTATCTGTTTTATCTCCTAAAGAATTTAAGTTTAAGCTTATGTAAAAATGAACGAGGAATTTAGAATGTCTGCTGAGGCTTGAGAGAATATAGGGGTTCGAAAATTCTAGTTACGGAGAAGATTATATTTATTAAAAAATCAGCCAGCAGCAGGTGTAATTTCTAGCATAGAAGTTTTTCACTTGTGCTAGGCTTTGTTCTGTGTACCAATGTCGATGGTTACTCTTTAAACATTTTACAAGTATGGAATATCCTTTTTTTCTGAATAAAGAGTTCTTTTGAAAGCCAATTGCATTTATTTATATTTATATTTTCAACATGGTCTTTCGACATGCAGATCGTATTCAATTTTTATGAAGATTTAGCTGCATTGTTACATGTATTCTACTTTACATTATTTGTCACGTAACGCGTCTAATTCTTGACATCAGTCCAAGTCAAGTTGAGATGTTATTCTAATTTTTGACATCAGTTCAAGTCAAGATGAGAAGTAACATTTGACTTCATAAAATAGTGCATTTTCCCCTTTTTACTCTTTGACGTCCTTTTCTTTCTCCTATTCCACTTTGTATGAACCAAGCTTTTGAACAAACGTAGAAGGAAAGTAATTAATTTTATTTAAGTAATGTAATTATTGGTTTATTGCTAAATAACTTCCCTATTTTGACATGCATATCATATTCAATTTTTATGAAGATTAGATGTATCACTACTTTTATTTTACTTTATATTTAATGTCGTGTAATGAGAAAATATAACATAAATCTTACATCAATAGGTGTGCTTTTCGCCACTTTTCTTTCATGGTTTACCTATGTATAAAGTAGGTAATACTAGGTCCATACGTTAAACAACGAATGAGCTAACAAATCATGCTACGTCCAAGCAGACTTGTGAGGGACAAGACAAAAATCGAACATGGCGTCAACTAGGTCAAATGGACTAACACATTGCAAAGCAATGAGAATAATTTAAACTCGACAAATTTACTCAAAAGCTTAATAAGCGACTGTTACAAGCACAATGACGACAATAAAATATAGTAATATGCTAAATTGTAACATGCCAAATGCCATACCTATGGCTTACCACTTTGCAACTTTTATATCATCTTCTATTAATCGAAGTACTCAAATAATTCACCTGTCTTTACCAGTCTTTCTCTTGCGTATATAAGAATTATCTTTACAGATTTATCATCAAGCTCAAAAAATGTACCATTGAACTTTCTACACGTGCAAGAAATTTCACAAGTCCATATAGACGAGGCAGACAAAAATTTGAAGCAAGACAAGTTCGGATAATTATTTATACGAAACCCGAAAACAGCTAAGTAATCCCTATTTTTTGGGTAATAATTGATCAAAACATGGAAAGGTCGACTTGACATTACAGAACGCGACGTAACTCCATCAAAATCAGGCCTTCACACAGCAGTTGAAGCAGCTCAAAATGCTCTTCCTGGCCTGTGACACACAATAGCAGAGAATTAATGATAAAATCTTATCACAATCGGTCTGTAAAACTGAAAGGAAATTCAGAAATTACTTAATGAAAAATCATTGGCAAACAGTAAAAAATGCTGGTCAGTATGTTGACTGTGTAAGCTGAAGTAAGAGCTTTTCTTGATAAAAATACACGACAGCCAACCATAGAGAAGACGATAAAGAAAGAAATAGTTTGAGTAGTGTTGACAATATTAGCTCGACTGCTGAGAGAAAAAATGAACCTTCAGAAAATTTCGTCCAATCCAAACGGGAATCCATGCGGGACTATGTCGCACTACAATTTTATAGTTAATTGCTGTAAAATCAACTATAGTTATGATTAAAAAAAAAAAAATATATATATATATATATATATTAGCTACAACATTCCTTTCAAATAAAGTTTATAGCCAAAGTTGCATTTAAATTTATCAAAGAATGTCTTGTAACATCATGATTTTTTCAAATTTAAAGAAGGCTGACTACACAAAAGTAAGCTGCATCATGATTCTATATCATATGGCTTACATTATTCATTGCATGTGCACCACCTGTACATGCATGTGAAATAAGATTATCTCAAATTTATGCTAGTACAAGTCGTTTTCATATTTCATGTGCAAAGGTACTAAACCAATAATTGCATTAATTCAGCAACACATGATAAAATCGTCCGCAAGCCCCCACTAAGATCAAGAAAATCATTTATGAACCTTGTCCAATCTAATAGCACTTCGCTTTAAGGCACTAAATGATTTTTAATTCACGCTTCCAAAGAATAACAAACTTAAGTTTCGTACCTAGTCCAAAAAGTTTGCCTGTGTTGTAATCTTTTAAGCACGGACACTTCAATTAGGATAGCGTGTGTCGATACCGACACTTCTCGGACAGTCTACCGTAATCATTTTTCTTTTTATATTAGAAATATTATATATTGTTAATTAAAAGTTATTAACAAGTAGCAAATAGGTACTCATGTTTAAAACATTTCAACAAGAAAAATTAATAACAAGTATCAAACTAAATTTATACTATATAAATGAAGAANGTTATTAACAAGTAGCAAATAGGTATTCATGTTTAAAACATTTCAACAAGAAAAATTAATAACAAGTATCAAACTAAATTTATACTATATAAATGAAGAATTTAAAAATTTAATCAACGTGTCGATGACGTGTAGTGTCTATACTTTTTTTAAAAATCACGTGTCGGCGTATCCGACACGTATCATGTCGGACACACGTGTCCGTATCGGTGCATCATAGGTTGTAATTTTCATTTGAACCTACAGAATAAACTTGAGCACATGACACTGCTACACTTGTTCGTCTTAAGTCGGGGTTGAGCCAAAGCCCGCATGTGGGTAACTAATCAGAATATTTTCACTATCCAACACAGGGCTCCATTACAAACAGTTCTGTTTGCCACCTACCTGCTAGCCTGTGAATACACTCACTGAAAACAAGTTTTAGTCCCCCACACAATAGTCCTAACCACATATAGTCCACTACATACCTTTAGCTACTGTCCTAATTAATAGCTACCGACTACTTGCAAAATGTAGTATTTCAATACAGTATCAGATCCCAATGACTCATAATTAATCCTGTCTTCATTAAAACATAAACATAGTTAAAAGAACGTGTACTAAAGATAGCTGAAGAACTCACTGTTGGAGAGTGATTTTGATCGTAGTCGTGATGATCATCAACATTGGCAGTTTTTGTAGTTCGAGTAGTTGAAGAGATGAGCTCTTCCTCATTTCCAAGACTGGCTCTTGATGGATCCCTCTTGTTTTGCTTCCTCATTTCTCTGATTTTTGAAAAATCCATAGAGTAGTCGGGCAACGGACCCTTTTGGTCCCATTCCCCAAATTGTGGAACAGATAACCATGGTTCATTCCTCTATACAAGAAAAAATTAGGATTAATTGACAATTCGAAAGTCTATGATTCTTTCTTTACAGGGGAATGGTAAAACATGGATATGCACTTGGCAATCCCACATTATAACAACAAAAACAAAATAAGCCTTATTTCCAATAAGTTTGGAGTTTTGTTTCTCCTCATTTACTTTCCAATAGCCTCCAGAATTAGAAAGAAAATGAGAAGGCAGAAAATGGTAATGTCATAGCAGTTTTTATCCTCAATCCGCTTGAGCAATCTCTCATATTAAATGGTGGATCAAACACAAACAAGAGCTACTTACCAAAAAGGGTTGTCTGAAAAAAAAAAATTAAAGAAATCTGGTTTAAATGTTGTAGGACTCATTTCCAATGTTGTCGTGTAAACAACTTTTGCATTTTCAAAGTAGGCTAGCATAAAAGTGACAGTTCTCATAAGCTGAACGTTTTTCAAAGAAACCAGTCCCTTAGCAAAACAATCTTCTATTCACACAAATTAAACATCAAATTAATACCCTTTTTTCTTCTTTTTTTGATGGTCGATATTGGAATAATTGTGCTACTGACCAAAGAAAGTCAAAACATTCGTTTGGCATCTTCACAAGTTCCCATATCAAAAAAAAAAAAAACCCAGAAAATTCAGAATAAACATTCATGGCCATGTTCAATCAGTAGTATTGAACTCGGGAAACAAGATTTTAAATTTTATTTCTTCAATGATAATATCTTGTCTAATCTAATTTACCAAAAGTATCACAAGGATAATTCAAGAATGAAAACTACAAACACAGAGAGGGATAACGTTTTACCTCCTTGCGATCTTCCATATAGTTTCAATAAAAAATTCTTGGATTTTCTTGAATATACAGACCCTTTTTTTCTCCAAAGAAATGAACTCTGAAGACTGAAGTGATAATTTTATTTGTTCAAAAATGCGGAAATGAGTAAATATAGGCAGAGAGAGGGGAGAGAAGCTTTACACTGTGTACACTTCTACGAGGGTTTCCTATGGTATGGACCGCGTGGTTACTGTGTGCTAATTACAAATTCTACACGCACGTATTGGACTCCATGAGTTGATCGCTGTTTTTGTGTATATGACAGAACATTTATGAGATAAGAACTGCCTCTAGAATTCCACACGGTTTTGGTTTTTCAGCACTACTGGCAATGCACTTACTTTATTATTAGGAAAGAGGCCTTGACGTGGGGTAGGGTTATTTACGACTTTCAACCTATTGTCCCAATTTGTTGTACACCATGTTAAAGTACCATAATCAAGTCCATGCTGCTTGACTCGACTACCATAGTACTCAGTTCGATCTATTATTCTAGTTAGCTCGCTTTGTCAAATTTAAGTTTGACTAACCCCATTAACTTGCGAGTAGTTCGCAATTCGTCCACTTTTTTTGTGACCAGTTTGCACGCTAACCAACTCGCACGATTATTTTGCTACTCAAAAGTAAGAAAATGAAGAAATAAGTCAAAATTATCAGTAAATATATATTATATTAAGCATGAAATTAAAAGAAATAAGAGAGAAATTACTGAATTGAAAGTTTTGGATGTTATCATATAATTTTTTATTATTAGAGATGGGAAAGAAACTATGAGTATTGAACCGACGAATTGGAAAATTCCAGTATTATCATATAAATTTGTATTAATTAAATTGATCAATTGAAGATAAGGCTGATATTCATTGTGGGATAAACCATAGCCTCATGCCAGAAGATTGAAAAATATAGGGAGAAATTTTGTAATCACTAACTATATCGAGTTACTTGTCTTCATTAATATTTAATATTTAGAAATATTAATTTTTTATATTTAAATTTCCTACCAAAAATGAGAGTTATCAAAATAACAAAATGAAAAGTATAACTTAAAAACTAATATTTTTTTCCTAATGGAAAAAAAAAAAAAAACCAAATCAAAATCTCTCTCTTAAATTACACAAACTAAGTGCATATTTTAAATTACACTCTCCATATTTATGTTTTCCAATAGGTTTTAAATTTTAATTTGTTTATGGGCACTTATATAATACTTTTAAAACAGTATTATATAAATAAATGACCTTTAAACTTAGATTTAATAGGACAAGAAAAACATGATTAGGAATATATTTTATCAATAATTTATAAAATTGGAGAATAATATCAGGAATAAAATAAGGATTTACCATTAATTAATGGCTTACATATTTATTAAAATTGTCAGTCAATCATGTGCCTTCTTGTTCATTTTTTTAATCTTTACTCTGAAATTGTCTCTAAAGGAATTGCTAATTATAGTGAAAAGGGCCACTCCTCCTAACAATATATTTAATAAATATGGTTAACATATAATCCTAATTCTTAATTTAAGTTAATTTAATTTTTTTAATTTAATAAAATCTTTTAAAATTATTTTACACACATCCAAATGTACCTCCAATAAAGGTTTTAAATATTAATATGTCTAAAATGATTAGATTGGCTTAACTTGATTGTTAATATTATTTACCAAATTCACTGATAAGAGGGACATTCTGCTATGGTGAAAATTAAGGCATCTACTTATTTATATTTGGAAAATTAAGATGTATTAGTCGGTTTTAATATTGGGTAATTGTTGTGTACTTAATACACAAGCCTTCTTAAAAAATTGTGATGAAATTACCTTAAACAATTTATTTTTTAATCTTTACTCTGAAATTGTCTCTAAAGGAATTGCTAATTATAGTGAAAAGGGCCACTCCTCCTAACAATATATTTAATAAATATGGTTAACATATAATCCTAATTCTTAATTTAAGTTAATTTAATTTTTTAAATTTAATAAAATCTTTTAAAATCATTGTACACACTTCCAAATGTACCTCCAATAAAGGTTTTAAATCTTAATATGTCTAAAATAATTAGATTGGCTTAAGTTAATTGTTAATATTATTTACCAAATTCACTAATAAGAGGGACATTCTGCTATAGTGAAAATTAAGGCATCCACTTATTCATATTTGGAAAATCAAAATGTATTTGTTGGTTTTAATACTGGGTAATTACCATACTTTTTGTTAATTGTACCACATTTTAATTGGAATGAATGTCCCAAACTTTTGGATAGAAAATATTCTCAGAAACAACATGTACACATTAATTTATAGTTAAAAATAAAATTACAATTTTTTTTAAAAAATATATAAGAGTAGAAATGAACAAAAATTAAGAAGATTTATTGAAATTAAAATATGGTGCAACTAACAAAAAAAAAATTTAGTGTGAATCTAATTACCTTCTAATATTTTGAGAAATACGGGACAAATCTATTGGACTTTCAATTTCAAATTTTAGAATATAAGGATTTTGTTGGATAAGATTAGTTGAATTGATTTTAATTATGATAACATTTCAAAAAATAAGGAGTCTCTAAATGTTCAATAACTTTCAATTTATTTTATCTTTCAGGTAATTGATAAATTTTATTTAGTCCATATTTGATTTAGATAAAAATTAAATTTTGAGTAGATTTTGATAAAAATTGATGAATTTTATGATATGTATGGTTAAAATATGAGCTCATTTTCATTGATCAATATTTTTTCAAAATTTCTAGTTCTGGACCAATTTATGTATAATTTACCCTCAAATATATGATATATCGATGTACAACTCAAGTTTTGTTTTCAAAAGTAGCACAGATTAAGTTTTAAGATGACAATTTTTTAAAAGCTTGTTGTTTACACGATTAAAGTCAAGATTTTAAGAATTGGTACTCTCGAGGATACACATTTTTTCTTGGAAGCGGAACCAAGTAGAACTGGTCAGTGCGGTTCTAAGTCTTTTATTAAATAGGTCAATTTTGGGACTATGCACCGAAACTAATTTGGATCTTGTTCTCTATGTTATCTTGATAATCAAAAGTGAATTTGGTCTTCTCAAATTTTTCTTTAGTTGGTTCATCGCGAAAAGATATATCAGATATTTTAACACTAGATTCCAAAATTATCGCAAGCCGAAATTCCACTTTCTATATGATTCTTCTTCTTTTCTTTGCAGCAAAAACCCTAATGGAAAATCAAAATCCAAATGCAAACCCCAATAAGTAAAAAGAATATACATCGTTCAATCTTTCAATCTTACAATTTACAAGTCATTTCATACTCTATTTTTATTAATTTTCACTATAAAGAATCGGACCGGATCGAACTAAATTTTGTTGGTTTGCTAGATATGGAACTAATTGTAAGATTATTATTGATACTCAGTTCAATTTGATTCAATTCATTTCCTTTCGAAATCGAACTAAATCGGAATGTGTTCACACCTAGTACCTCGCCTCCCTACATTCTCCCTTTAATAAATACTTCTAATTTGTCTAAAAATCAATTATTATATCGCCAATCTATTATATTATTGTGTAATCAATTAAAGTATTTTTTACTTCCACTATTACAACCCATTTATGTAGGTACATGCCAGTGCATTTGTATAATATATGCTGTATGCATGCACATTTGGCGAAGTTTGAAAAAAAATTAAAAATCTTTTTTAACTAATATTTAGTTTCTAAACACATTTATAAATTATTTTTTATTGTAAAAAACTGCTTATTATGAATTTATAGTAATCATTTCGAATTTTACAATTGCCATGTAGGTACATGCTAGCGCTTTGGTACGATAATATGATAGGGTGCATGCATGTTTGGCAAAGCTTAAAAATAAAATAAAGTTGATTTTAAGTAATTTTTTTATTTTTAAAAACGAGTATAAAAATTATTTTCTTACTTTTAATTAGAAACACCATCTCTAGCATTTTTGTCATCGTCTACCAAATAGCTGAAAATGTTTAAAACATTTGCAAAGATACGAGTACAAAGAATTGACACTTTTTTTTTCTCAAATCTCTAAAGGTATCATAAAAACTATCCAACCGTTCTTCCATTTCCATTATATATTCTGGCACGATACGAGCTACTACTCTTTAATCTCTTATATTGTTCCAAATGCTAGAAAATCTTCACAAAGATGTTGGAGCAATAAAGAACAAATTGGGCTGGCATCTCCACTTCAACAAAGAAAGTGAACAATTGGATTTGACATGAATTGTATAGAACGTTGTCCTAAAAGCATTATTTGCACTCTCTCCTTGAATTGAGATGCTTTAGCATCCTCAAGCATATAGCTTTAGTGGATTCTCCAAATCTAAATTTTGATTGCAAAAGCACAAATAAAATCTGAAAAATAGGAACCATAACTTTTATGAAATTTGAGTTCGGTGTTTTCAAATTGATATATAAACTCTGATATAAAGTCTGGCGATGATTATTATTTTTTCCAATCAATTTCAACACATTTTTGTAGTTAATAACTATCACAAGACGAAAATACACAGTTTTAGGACGAAAAGACATCTATTTGTGTCAAAATCTGCATCCTATGCATCTTGGCTTGCCATGCTGCACTAAGCAGCACTTTCCCACCTTTGCTCGTCGTTATCTTTCCGTTCTATCACCCAGTTCAACCAATATTTGAAAAACTTATTTTTCAATGTGAAACATCTAACTTATTCCATTTAAAGTGAACATGTTCCTACACATAAGTCACTTATAAGCTTTTTTTTTTTTCATGAAAAATGGAATTGAAATTCAATTTCATATTTTTGCTATGTTTGATGGCACTTTTTTTTCTTCTAAGAATTGGTTTTCCACCTTTGCTCAATTTTCTTGATTTTCATTGAATGGTTTTCCATCTCGCTCTCTCTTTTTTTTTTTTTTTGGTAATAGATACAAATTCCATCCCAATTGTAAAAAAAAAAAAAATTATCTCTTTAATCGACAATTTTCAAATAAAACAAAGTCAAACAAACTCAAAAAAAATTCAATTCTTTTTGGCAATCCAAACAAATTATATCCCAAATTGTAAGAAATTATATCCCTTTAATTGACAATTTTCATGAAAAATAAAGTCAAACGAATACCAAAAGATAGNCTTTTTTAGGCAATTTTTTTTTTGTTTTAAATTTTTTTGGCAATGAAAATAAATTTTATCTACAATTGTGACAAATTATATCCCTTTAATTGACAATTTTCATGAAAAATAAAGTCAAACGAATACCAAAAGATAGAAAATTTCAACATTTTTACGTGGAAAATTATACCAATCAAATACAATTAATTGACAATTTCCAGTAAAACAAGTTCTAAGCAATTCAATTCCCTTCTTTCCACCCAAATTTCATCTTTGAATCAAGCGGATCCTTACATCAATAATGTACAGAGCTCTTGAAATGAAACACACTATTTTCAACCACTGCCTCACTTATATGTGATGAAGGCTATCAATAAAGCCTTTTCATTTTAGTGCTTCACATGGTCTTTGTTTCAAATTGTCCCTTTGAATCTTACTATATGTATATCAAAATTTATATTTATGGATTATATAATGTTATATGGTACTCTAACATTTGTCAATTTAAGATACAATCAACTTTTTCTCGTATTATGTAATTCATTATATACATAGTTTATATTCAAGTGGCAAAATTCTTTTATCTTTTGCAATTTGTTAATTTGGCAAAACAAGGCATATTTGACCATGAGGAAAATTTCGTGAAGTTTGTTAAAGTTAATTTGCCGTTTAATTGGGGAATGAAAATCTTTATTTCTAGCCAATAAAAGTGAGTCAAGTGTTGAA
>CAIGRP010013573.1:0-19215 GCA_903798385.1 Fraxinus cuspidata
GAGAGAGAGAGAGAGAGAGGTGGTTATCTAGGATAGCAAAATCTAAGACACCCATAGGCCATAACCAAGTATCAGCCATAAACCACATTTACTTCATAAATTCACTTCAAAGTTCAAACAGCTTATTGATCATCGAAATTCACAGGGAAAGGGAGAAGAGCAAAATGGACTGAGTAGACTGACCTCCTGAAATGTAAACTTCTCATGGATAAGAAGTGCCACGAGAAAGCTTGCTCCTACAAGAAGATAATGCCTAAAGGTGTCTAGCTGATGGTCGTATGATCGCCTCACAACTTGATGAAACCGCATGCACCACACAATTGCTACAGAACTCCCAATGAATACCAACTTCATCACGGTATTGTACACCGAAATAAAGTCAGTAAACAAATCTAGATACCGAGCCAAGAACACAAGTGCATACAGCTCCTGAGTCTTCAACGAAATTCCTGAATAACACAAAAGTACATTTAACTTCACCTCTCAACTGAAGAAGTTACAAATACCCATCGATAAAGCCAGACATGCGTACAAACTCAGAATTCAAGTCCTCAAAGTCTTCAACTTTTTTACTGAAAAATTGCCAGATATATGAACTTCTGCACAGGAACAAGATGTCTTCCATTCCACCAGTTACCAACACGTATAAACCCTAGAAGTCTTGATGCTGTGTGTGACAATATTAAAATGGATGACTAATTATAGTACCAATATGATAATATAAGAATACAGGAATGCAACAAAATTTAGTGTTTAACTTAAAGGCCCAGAATTCAGCTAATTAAAGCCTAGAGCAAGTACTTGTATCATAAGCATAACACACAGAGCAACACAGAGACTACACATATACAAATGTAGACCACAAGGTACCAGAAAGAAATTGGTCATTCATGAGCCTTCATGTAGAGCTGCTGTGAGCGCACTACAGACTCTTCAGTTAGCTTATAACTTGCATTATTTTCCCTTCAATGAAGCATTGGACTAGACATAATAAACTTGTAAACAATTGTGTATATTATCTGTGCTGTATACAGTATGGTACTTTTTCATGTTTTTTTCATCAACAAATTTGGACTTATCAAGAAAAGAAAAAGAAAATGCCACCCATCCCGAATACTCTGATCAATGGTCTTATCATCTAGTAAGCATACGATTATATATATATAAATTGACAAAATATGTAAGATAATTGTCATAGCGGAGAACAATGGATGAAGTCTTACACGAATGATTGTTTCAGTTCATCAATGTAATTCAATGTTTAATTACTGGGAGAAACGTGAAATTTAGAGTTACGCAGAGGATGCCAAAGCACAAATATGAAAAGGCACAGAAGGACCTGTCATATAGACCATATAGGTAGCTCAACTTATGGATCACAAACTTTAACGAACATAGGCAGAGGCTTAGAGACAGGCATTCCCAATCTACATTTGCATATCACTATCAAATAACTTATATGGATGTCCGTATACATATGTGTATTTAAGGAAGTATATCCATATATGCATATGAAAATATATACATACATCCAAGCATACATCTGTGTGTGAGGGGGAACTCATACAAGCTGGCCGTTCTGTGTCTTTGAAAACCATTGAATAAATTGAGATAGCAAATGTAAAATACTACAAATTATGCCCTCATACGAATGTGAAAAAAAGACCATAAATAGTAATGCTCATAGCCCCAGTGACTCCATTAACCAAACAACAAACACAGATCGGTCAATTCAAAATCTAAAACTAATGTTTTAACAAAAATACAGAGGAATCAACTCCACCGACTAAATAATTTGGATAAATCACCACATACACCACCGAAATAAATAACGTCGCGTATTCGTATCCATTAATAGTTCAATTAACAAAAAAAAAACCCTAGACCATGTATTCAAGCTTTTACTCCGCAAGTGAAAGGAAATTTCAATAATGCGAGAAATGAAATTCAGTCCTGCACAACTCGATTAAATGAAACAAACAGTATATATACATACTCGTTAGAAACTCAATTAAAAGCATCACCTGAGCATGATTTAGTGGCATAGATTTTAAGAAGAAGAACTAAAATGCTAATCAAATGAGTCATATCACCGACGAATCTAAAAATATTCATGGCTGCAAAAATTGGAGAATGAGATTTTCTTTGTTTGTAGATAGAGAAAGTGGAGAAGGATTTCAAGTTTTAAAAAACTTCAATAAAAAGGAATTATAAATTGGAATTTTGAGAGGAGACGTGAAACAGGTTCAGTCGAGGGGACAGACTGGTTAGGGTTTTTAAATCTAAAAAAGAAAAAAGAAAAATGGAGGGAGGGAGCTGACGTGGCAAATCCAGAGAGTGGTAGCTTCTAGGAATACCGCTGTCTGGATTGAATAAATGAGATGGCAACTAACACAAAAAGAAAAAATAGAAAATACTAAAATGGAAAGAAGAAAAAATGGGACAAATAATTTTTAATTAAAATTGACTATTGAGAATGTATTAAGATCTTGTTTGACCTTCATTATATAATAATTTTATTATTTTAAACTCTGATATAAAGTCTATTTATATTAATTTGTTTATTAAATAAAAGAATTTCAGTGTACAATTGATGTATTTATTCATGGTGAGTAAGTTGATTGTAGTCGAATTTTCTACGACTTGATACTGGTTAATTAAGGAACAAAAGTAAGGCCTTGTTTGTTTCGAATTAAAAGCAGATTTTAATTTAAGTCAAACAATTAATATTAACTATTTCTTTTATGGATCTCATAACTTTTCAACTACACATTTCAAAATCTTCTATCACAATCTACTAATTCAACCAGACATTTCAAACACTTCTATCACAGTATACTAAAAAATTAATTTTAATCCCCACCAAATATCCACTAAATGTAAATTATACTATTAGTTATTTTAAGTCGATAATAATTATATATTTTCTCGGTATTGGTGTTCAGTAGAATATTCACATGTTTTATTTGCAAGCAAAGATATAACACAAATAAAATTGAAAGTCTACGAGAAAGCATTATGTTTTATGACCAATTATAGTGATATTTATGTCAGTTACCATATATCAATCTAAAATAAACTAGTTGCAACAGTAGTCCATAACTACCGACATATCATAGCACTTGGTAGAGACATTGAGGTGCAACATGTTAATATTAAAATTATTAATCATAGGATTAAAAATTAAAGTTGGAATTTGGTTTAAAAAATGAAAAAAATTGTTTAAATGTAAACTTAAAAAGTGATTTTATGTCAATTTTGGTCAAATATTTGGATTTGATCCGATAGTCAAATTATAAAAATAAATAGACTAATTTGTTCTACTTGTCGAGTAGATCGTTGTATTATATTTGGAATCATATATCATTGACATTGAGTCTTGTATCGAAAACTCATACAAAAACTCTCCAAAATTCATTCCAAAAATTATTTTCTTGTAAAGAGAAGAAAATCGTTTGAGTTCGTTGCTGCTTGTAGTTTGAAGTGTTTCTATCACAAGTGTATCCGTTGTATCTTGAAAGAGAAGTGCCGTAATCCGTTGGCATAATTGCAGGGCAATTTTGTGTTAAAGAGAGTGATTTATCACTTGCCTCGAATTTTCTTTCATATTTCATTCTCCTCAATTCCCTTTCGTTTTCTACTCTATATATATTGAGATAAATTATGCTCCTGTGAATTAAACTTAACAGTTAACTTTGTCAATTACAAACGACCCTTTCACTACACAAATGCAAAGCAATGAATTTGGAAGAATTGATAGGCCGTTTGAGGATTGAAAAAGACAATAAAAAATTGAAAGAAAATCAATTGTTCAACTTGGAACAAATTTTGTTGAAACTGATTCGAATGTTATTAATAAGAAGCATCATATATCCAGTGATGCACCAAGAAGGATGACTCCAAGAATGCCAACAAGTTTAAAACAACTATTAAAATTGTGGAAAAGTCAGATATTGTTCAATCCAATGCCGAATAAGACTGCACGAGCAAATGTGGTTGAAATAGACACCTTATCTAAAGGAATTCAAGAGATGAGTTTATCTATGATTGTTTCTAAATGCAACACGGTTGGTAATCCAAGGAAAATGGGTCGACACTTGTGCTACCCGCCATATTTGTGCAGAAAAGACCATATTCTCAAACTATCATTAATTGAAAGGAGAACAATTGTTCATGGGGAATTCTGCAAGTTCGAAGGTTAAAGGGCTTTAAAAGATCACATTGAAAATGACTTCTTGGAAAAGAACTAGCCCTCAATAATGTCCTCCATGCGTTGGACATTCGCAAGAACCTGGTTGGGTTTCTACTGAGTAAGAACAATTTTAAACTTGTATTTGTATCAAAAAAGTTCGTACTTATAAAAAATGATATATATGTATATAAATGTTATCTTAGTGAAGGAATGTTCAAAATGAACGCCCTTAAAATTGTACCAAAAAGCATTATAAATAAAAATTTCAATTCTGTTTATATGCTTGAGTCGTCTTATTTGTGGCATAGTCAATTATGATACATTAATTACAAATCTATGAGCAAACTTATGAATCAAAGTTTAATTCCGACGCTTAAGATTGATCGTAATCATAAATGTGAAGTACGTGTTGAAGCAAAGTTGGCCAAAATACATTTTCACTCGGTTCAAAGGAACACAACACCTTTAGAATCAATACATAGTCATATATGTGATTTGAAATTCATTAAAACTAAAGGTGGTAAGAAATACTTTAGAACTTTCATTGATGATTGTACAAAGTATTGTTATATCTTTCTACTACAAATTAAACACGAAGCATTAGAAATATTCAAATATTATAAAGCGGAAGTTGAGAATCAAGTTGGCAAACGAATAAAGAATATTCATAGTGATAGAGGTAAAGAATAAAAAGCACCATTTGATTAATATTGTTCCGAGCATAGAATTATTCATCAAACAACGACATCTTACTCATCACAATCGAATGGTGTTGTTGAACACAAAATTGAACTCTTAAAGAGATGATGAACGCAATGTTGATACATTCGGGTCTATCCTAGAACTTGATGAGAGAAGCTATTCTTTCGGCAAATAGTATTCTTAATAAAATACCCCTTAAGAAAATGAATGAAACCCTATATGAACTATGGAAATGTCATCCACCATCCTACCAACATTTGAAAGTGTGGCAACGTTTTGTTAAGGTTGAAGTACCTAAGTTTAAACAAGTGAAAATCAGTCATATGACAATTGGTTACATATTTATTGGATATGCCAATAATAGTAGTGCATGCCGTTTCCTTGTATATAAATCTGAAATTCAAGACATACATGAATGAACCATAATTGAATTGAGAAATGCATCCTTTTTTGAGAATATTTTTTCATATAAGGACAAGAAAAATGTAAGTTCAATTAAAAGAACTTATGAAACTACAAATAAAACTTCAAATGAGAAAAAAATCAATGCGTAGTAAAAGGGCTAGAACATCTACTTCGTTTGGCCCATATTTTCTAACATGTATGGTAGAAAATGATCCAAAGACTTTCTAGAAAGCAATGTCTACACCGGAAGCACCGCATTGAAAATAAGTTATCAGTAAACCATACTTGAGAGTTGGTTGATGACCTCCCGAAAATAAGTCTTTAGGGTGGTGTAAATGGATTTTCAAACAGAAAATAAAATTGAATGGGTCCATTGACAAATATAAGATTAGGTTAATTGTTGGGGTATAGACAAAATGAAAGACTTGACTTTTTTGATACTGATTCACCCGTCACTAGAATCATTTCGATAAAATTGTTAATTGTAATTAAAACATTAATCAAATAGATGTAAAAATGGCATTCATAAATGGTGAGTCAGGAGAGGAGATACACATGGAATAACTCGAAGGATTCGTCTCTCATAATCACAAACAAAAGGTTTGTAAATTCGTTAAGTCCTTCTATGGATAGAAATAAGTTTATAAACAAATGGCACTAAAAGTTTGACAAAATGATGTTGTCTAATGGATTTATGATAAACGAGTTTGACAAGTGTGTATACATAAAATATACATCGAAAGCCTATGTGGTTATATGTCTATATGTAGACGACATGTTGATAATGGGTAATATTTAAGAAATAATACTTACCAAGAGAATGTTAACGAAATATCTTGATATGAAATACGAGTGAATGTATGTCACAACTAAAGTATTCACAGATTATATGTAGTATAATGTATATTACAAACTGCACTAGACTATATATAGCATGCTGTGAATAAATTTAGTAGATTCACGAGTAATCCAAGTCATGATCATTGGAAGGCTTTGACAAGGGTTCTTAAGTATTTGAAGAATACATTAATCTATAGATTACACTTTACAAAATATCTCGTGGTATTGGAAGGATATTGTGATGCGAATTGGATATCTAGCATGAAGGATTCCAAATCTACTAGTGGTTATGTATTTACCATTGATGGAGTTGTTGTGTCATGGAAATCGACAAAACAAACGTTTATAGCTCGATCAATGATGGAATCAGAGTTTATTACTTTAGACAAAGTTGGAGAATAAGCAAAATGACTTCGTAACTTCTTGAAAGATATTATATGTTGGCCTAAGCTGGTATCGCAATAGGTATATATTTTGATAGTCAATCGGCTATTAGAAATGCACAAAGTAGAATGTATAATGGTAAGTATATAATATACATAGTAGATACAATACCATTAAGTGATTGATCTCAAACGATATTTTCTTCATAAATTATGGAAAATCAAAGGAGAACATCGTAGATCCACTTACGAAAGGTTTACTGGGAGATAAAGTATGTTGCCTATCGAAAGGATGTAATTAAAGTCTACTACATAAGAATCTTTGTAATGGTAACTCTACCTCATTAACTGGAGATCCCAAAATCTTGGTTTCATGGGACAATTAAATTATGAAGATTCAATGAAGCATTTAAGAAAATACTTCGAGACTCTTTTCTATGATAATTAAAGTGATTTCTGCAGAATGTTAAATGCTAAGATACGCTTTTAATAATTTATATATCTTGATTAAGTTAAGTGAAATGGGGTATAATATTTCTAATATGAGGTCACCTATGTAAGTGTGAAGAGGAACCGTTTCAACGAAAATTGTTTAAGGCTGAAATTTTCTAAACATTTATGAAATCTAAGAATGGTTTAGGAGCAAAATGAATCAAGTCATGAGAACCATGAACGATTCATGGAAAACATTCATGTAAGAATTGTTGTCTTGATTTATACTAATGGTTCAAGATATCACGTTCACCAATTAGTCAAGTAAATTCGATAGTATTTAATTAAGGAAAGTTTAAAGTCAAAAACTACCTTACCTGATGCAATCTCCTCTCTCTCTGATGCATTATATTTTCACATAGCATGAATATATTTGAATTTTCATTCATGCGGGGGATTGTTGAAATTTGGTTTAAAGATTGAAAAAAAATTGGTAAAGTATAAACTTGAAAAGTGACTTTGTGTCAATTTTGGCCAAATATTCAAACTTGATCCGCTTGCTCTACTCGTCGAGTAGAATATTATAGTATATTTGGAATATCAAAATTTTTTTGAATGAATGAGAAATTGGGGTCCAAAATTGGAAGAAAACAAGAAAAAAAGAGGCCAAAATTAGCTAACACTGCCGCTCGAGTAGCAGGTTAGCACCAAAATAGTTGTGAAGCTGTCACTCGAGCGATAAGCCAGCGCCAGGCAAGCGAAAAGTTTTTGTTGAAAATGTGTCACTGACGCTCTAACGAGAGGCCAACGAGTGACGGACGACAGCAAGGGATGCGTCCCTTTCTAAAGGTTATTGAATTTTGAGGCGTATCTCTTCACTCACAATCTTTCATTTTCTATAAATAGAACCCTTTGGACATCCATTATGAATCATATATCATTGGCATTGGGTCTTGCATAAAAAAAACCTTCCAAAAACTCTCCAAAATTCATTCTAAAAATTATTTTCTTGTAGTGAGAAGAAAATCGTTTGAGTTCAGTGTTACTTATGGTTTGAAATGCTTCTACCATAAGTTTTATCCATTGTGAGAAAGTGTTTTATCACTTACCTCAGATTTTCTTTCATCTTTCATTCTCCTTTCTTTTCTTTCATTTTTTATTCTATATCTATTATGTTTAATTACACTCCTACGAATTAAACTGAAGCATTAACTCTGTCAATTACAAACAACCCTTTCACTTCCCAAATCACCAACAGTTAATACTAAAGCAAATGCTAATCTTAAAATTATGTTGAATACTGAACTGTCCCACCAATCTATTGCAGTGACTGGACGGAGTAATTCTTATAGACAACTTTCTTTAAAAAGGAAAGGGAAAATAATTTATTTCATAAATATGTTTTAAATAGCAATTTTCCTTTTTTCTATAAAATTCATTTGATGCTAAACGTGCAGTTTCCTTAACATTTTGCCAGTTTCATGCTTCTGTATTTGTGAATTTTTTTCCCTTTTAAAAGTGGAAAGAGAGTGAAATACTTTACCATGCACAACGTTGCAAGTTTCTTTTAACGAAGATTGTCTCTTGCAAATAAAGATATGTGGTAAATATTACCTCCCCAACACGAGGAACAAGAAAAATTTACAACAGGTAGTTAATAGAACAAGTGACATTTTCCATGTTAGTCCAGTATTTGATGTCTGAATGCATCTGACTCGAATGTGTTGCTTCATGCATTTTTCCTTATCTTGACTATGTAACAAGTTCTTGCATGTCTGAATATTCTGGCTTTTTTGAAGAACCAACTTTGCAATTGACATTCAGTTCGCAGCTTACAAACTCGAAGGCCGAAAATTTTAGTTTATACATCTTACAAGCATTTGAGTCAGTTCTTGGATCTCCTGTAACTATTGAAATCAGATGTGATTTTAAGGACACTTCGTGATTATATCAGAAGGTTGAAGCCAAATAGGGATAGTTCATCTGCTATAGAATTGGTGGGAATGAAATTGTTGAAAGTATTGAATAAAAACAGTACTTAATTGTTGTTATTACTTTGTGGGACCTGACGATTCATTGTCAATGCATAATTATGGGATTTGTTTCTCGTTTCTGCATTTGATGTTGGGGATACTTTTAAATGTCAATTGACAGTAGATAAACTGAGAACACCAAGAAAAGAATATTAGTATTTAATTTTTAAGCTAGTTATAATTTCCTGTGTACTCCAAATGCGAACATATTTTTTCGGATTTAGTGTCATTGTTTCTCATGAATTTTCAAGATTGAAAACTAGGACGAGGAAGCCACAAGCTTTACTAAAATTTGCCTGCTGTGGAAGGTATCTCCCTGCTAAGTTTCCGTGGTAATAGTAGGCTTCCTAGTGGATTTGTTCTAAGGCTCCGACTCGAATATCAGTTGTTTTAACTAAATTTACTCGTGCACGTGTTGTTTAGGTGTTTCATTAGACAAATCCTGATTATTGAGAATAAAATAGATCAAATTGAAGACCAGTATAGTATGGTGATTCAAAATAATAGCTGGGGATCAACTTTTCAGTTGCAGTAGATCTCGAAGTATGTTAACCATTAATTCTAATATTGTATTACCATCATGATATTTTCACTATCATTACTCTCATGAGAAATTGTTCTCGTGTTCAGGGGCGGACCCAAGAAGGATGTTCAGTGAGAGTGAAATCAAATAATCTTGGAAAAAAATCTGAAAACCTAAAAAAACTTAGACAAAAAAACTAAAAAGAATCTGAAAATCTGAAAATTGGGTGGGGGCGGTAGCCCCCACTAGGTCTCATGTAGGTCAGCCCCTACTCGTGTTCACTGTGAACATGAAAGACTGATCACTTGCTGATGTGGCAGTGAAACCTTACTTATGATTCTCTCCAAATATGAGAACCGTAAGACAATATAAGATTTCTCACTGTGAGTATGAGAACAGGAATGTGCTCTCATAAATGTGTGTTAATCTAACGTCAGTTCCTCAAGCACTCAAGAACGAGGTCAATTAGCCAATAATTATGTTTAAACAGGTACATGAAGTTTAGGGTATTGTAAAGTTTCTACCTTGTAATATTTTGTCCAAGATATTTCCTTTATGTTCTAGCAGTGGTTCAGATTTTTTCCTTTCAAGTTAGTCTAAATAAATAATGCACCAGAATTTTGACCTAATTTCCTTGGTCTAAAGGGAAGACTGAACTCAGTTTAGACCATTCACAAATCCGTGGTCGGCTGCTTTGAATATCCGAAAGGGATGGATTTTGCTGAAACTTTAAATTATTGAGCTACAAGTCAAAAGTAACAACTTCTATGCAACAGATGGATATTCAGTGATTATACTGGCAAGGGTTGACACCACCACTTGAAAACTTGCTTCATTCGAGCACACGGAAAACTTTATTTCATCGCGTATTTAACACTGATTTTTGTCGTGAACACATTCCTGTGCAAGTTAATCATTGTTTGTGAATTGGAGAAAGTTTAGGAAATCTAAAATGAGTTATTGGTGGGGCTGGCGAGTGAGTTATTGGAATACAGATATGATATTCCCTTATTGATGTGGAAACGAGGTAATGCCTTGTAGCACCACTGATGTTACAATATAAGTGGTTTTAAGTGATAGTCTCGATTAAAGGTAAAATTAAGCCTATGTTTGAGTCCAATTTTTAGGCCAATTTACATTTTGGAGTAATGTTTCATTGGAGAATGTGTTGTTAAAAAAAAAATTATGATTTTACGTGTAAAATTATTTATGGGAGAACGTATAAGAGTTTTGAAAAAATGAGTTTATGAAAAAATGATGACCAAATATAGGCTGGGTGATTCATTTAATAATACATCTCAATTAATGTCACTAAAGTTGATATTCTAATATCATTGATGTTAAATAGCATCACTCTTTTTTAGAGATGGCAATGGGTCGAGCCTACGTACGAACTCGGCTCGAGCTCGTGGCTCGTTTGTAACGAGTCGAGCTTCTGCTTGGTTCATTACAAGTGGGTCGAGCTTGGTTCGGCCCGCGAGCTCGTGAGCCGAGCCCAACTTCAGCTCGCAAGCTCGTCCATTTTTGGTTTTTTTTATTATTTATATAAGATGAACATTTTTAAACAAAAAATAAAATAAATCATTTTCTTTGGACGAGCCCACGAGCCGCTCGCACGTGGGCGAGCCGAACGAGCTCGAATCGTGCTAACGAGTCCGAGCCGCCCATGAGCCGACTTTCAACGAGCCGCTCGGCCAGTTCGCCACCACTACTATTTTCCGTTAGAGAAATGGCATGCAGGATAGTAGCTATATTCCCAACATGTCCAGAAGTTACTTATTTTAGCGTTTATTTTAATTATAACTTATCAATCATAATAATATTTTTATAGTATATGGTTTTGTTGAAAGTCCCATACTTGTATGGTTCCATGGAGATCAATCCAGGTGCCATTAATTGTGAGTTAATTAGTTAATTAATTAGTTGAGCTATAATTAACCACATGGTTCCATGGAGATCAATCCAGGTGCCATTGATTGTGAGTTAATTAGTTAATTAAATAGTTATCCAAAAGTCGGTAGGTAAACCGAATCAATGCAATTAAATCGGTTGACATGTGGAAGAAAGCCACAAGTCTGAGTGTGAGAAGTAGTACACAGCCGGGCCTCAGCCGTCCCCCGGTTTTAGGGTTTTTTTGACTTTCCGTATACTTTTTAAGTTTTAACCCTTCAAACACGTCAGCCGATGGACCGGTCCACACAACGTGCTTTACCAAGAAATTGGAGGATCAGGAATTAAAATTTTTGGTAAAGAGGAAGTGATTTTTTTTTTTAATCTGATCATCGTGTAATATTAAAAAATATGGAAAAACGAATTCATACATTTTTGTTTTCAAGGGCAAGGAACAGAAAATTAAAATTGAAATATTCTTTTATATCGTAGTTTGATTTCAAAACTATACAATAGGCTCTCTTCTACAAATGAAAGTTTTTATTATTTTATTTCTTTGCGCTTTTCGTTTTCCACGTCGAGTCGTTGATTGAAATTTTTAGAAAATAGGTTGCGTGAAAGCCGATCTTTTGAAAAATATGTGATTAAAAAGTAAGAAAATGTTATACATTCACGTGTAAAATTATTTATTGAAATAATATTTAATTAAAAATAAATATGCTTTTAAAAATGTCAAAAAAAAAAAGACATAACAATAAATAAAAATAATATATGCTAATTAAGCTGAAAGCAAAACGGACAATCGCGTAAGGTTAAAGTGTTGATACAAACTTTTATTTTGGTCAACTCTTGATTTAATTGAATAAGCATACTCACTTTGATTTTTCCTTTTCCTTTCATCAAAATAAACTAAAGGTAGAAAAATATTTGGTCAACTTTCATAAATCACATGGCCAGGGCCTTCTCAAAAGGCGATAAATTTATTTCTTTGAAAAGGATGAAGAAGGACCTTTATTTCAATTAATACATAAATGGAAAACTCTAGTTGGAAAAATATTTTTCTTTTTCATTTTTTCTCCGTTAGCACATTAAGTCCCTTTCTAATGTAGATTAAAATTAAATTTTTAATATATTTTGATAAGAGTTGATGAAATATGTGGTTAAGAAGTTATGGATCTCATGAAATATATGATTAAAATTAATTGTTAAATTTGATTTGAAATTAAAATTAAATTTTTATCTATATATTAAATAGGGCAAAGAAAGAAAAATGATTACAATTATTCTATTCCATTATTCTATATATTTTATCTTTAAATTTTTAAATCTTTAAAAAGACTAATAATAAGAAAAGGCAAATATTTTCATGACGATATGAATCGTCTGCAACCAAACAACTTTTTTTTTTGAACATATCGCAATTTAAGAGCGTATTTAAAATTAAGTCAAACTTAATTTGACATAAATATTAATTTTCAAAGTAAAATTGTTTTTTTTTTTGTTTTTGATATAGTAAAATAACTTTTAAAACCAGTAACTTTTACATTTTTAACTTTGGGTTCCAGAGAAATTATTGAATTTAAAATCTATTATTCTACTTATGCAAACAAACATTGGACCCAATGGTTATAATAGTTACCACTACGAGAATAAGAAGTAAAAATTAATCTCTCTATTAATCTCTTTCTTATTTTCAGTCATACATTTCTCAATAATATAATATTATACGCAAATCAAAATATTTTTCTTACTTTTCAACTACACATTCTCAATCAAAATGATATTCTAAAATGTACTTTTTTGTCGTCCTTGTGGCGCAACTCAGTGGTGTAAAGAATATGAGTGAGCTAGTCTATGCTGAGTTGACAGCTGCAATGTGAGGATTCGATTCCTACCAAATGTATGGAATTGGATTCTTTGTAGGCACCAGAATGACAGCTCTTGTACCTTGACCTGTTGAGACACATCCCACGATTTACCTCCTCCACGATGCTCCAGGGGCGGAGCGGTGGTGGGCTCTCAAGGTTGGGTTCAACATTTTTTTTTAATGTATTTTTGTCAGGAAAAAAAAAAAGACTCAAAACATACTGTGAAACTCACAAAAGTAGTTCACCTTAAATTAGTCAAAATTGTACTTGATTAACATGCTTTTCTGACATTGAGAAAACGTAAATTTTTTCTAATTTTAAGCAAAGTTGTAATAAATTCATGAAATTAGCATATCCTTTGTCATTAATTAACATAATCATATCAAATTATGAATTACCCCACAAAATATAATATTATAAAGATGAATGGACAGTAATTGGGATATTATAGTACCACCCCAACACCCACCGCCGCCCTCCTCGGCTCCTCCTCAAAGCTTAGACCAAGGCCACTTTCAAGCAGCCTGCATAGAATTTTCTAGTTAAACAAAACAATTAAACCGAAACAACTGTCCATTGAAAATTCAGTCAATTCATCAATCAAACGCACAAAAGCCACACACTTTTTCTACTTCTTCTTCCTTGTACGCGGATTCAGTCATCCATAGTTTTTTATACCCATAAAAACACGCTTGCTCACACACACACACACACACACACACAAAAGAAGAGAGAAAAATCAATCTTTCTTTGTCCCAAAAAATAAACACAGCCCATCTAGAAATCTTGATTTTGTACATGTTTACACTAGACATCCATTAATTTTGTTTTTCGTGTAAATTGACTTTTTCTGTAATAAATGGCTTCTGCGGAAATATTTTCCTCGCTGAGGAGGAGATTTCAGTCGTTGGAGGCGTTTTTGGTGCCGGTGGATATATCAAGCGAGGTCCTTTTGGATACTCTGTGTGCTGTTTCTAGGGAGTTGGTGTCATCGTTTTCAGTCGACAATAAATCGGTGCCGTTTTTCCAGGGCAAGAATTCCAGATCCTTAATCCGAAAAATCCAGGTCTTTTCTGTCCTTCTGGATTCTTTTTGTGAAGTCGAATTGTCAAGAATGCCTTCAGGGGTTTTTTCATGTTTCAAAGAGTTGTATCTCGTGCTTTATAGATCGAAAATTTTGCTTGATTATGTTAAAGGATCGAGTAAGTTGTGGCTTCTGATTCAAAACCATTCGATTTCGGGTCATTTCCATGATCTAAATCAGGCAATCTTGACACTTTTGGAAATTTTACCTTTAACTGAAATTTACATATCTCAAGATGTTAAAGAACAGGTAGAATTGTTAAGGAAACAATCAAGAAAGTCGAAGTTGTTAATTGATAAGAATGATGATTTGTTGAGGATGAAGTTTTATACTTTCTTGAATGAACTTGAGAATGGAAAGGTTCCTGATAAGAATCAAATACACTCGTTCTTTGTGGAAAAATTGGCCATTCGTGATGTGAAAAGTATTAGATTTGAGATTGAATTCTTGGAGGAGCAGATTGTGAATTGTGATGGGGATATTGAGCCTACAGCCTCAGTACTGAATGGATTTGTGGCTTTAACGCGATACTGTAGGTTCTTGCTATTCAGATTTGAGGATGAGGAGGATGAATTGGGAAAGTGGAGGCTTAAGAAGACAAAGAAAGTAATGATTACCCAGGAGATTGCAGACACGTTTATTGTGATTCCCAACGATTTCTACTGCTCAATATCATTGGATTTGATGAGGGATCCTGTGATAGTATCGACGGGGCAGACCTATGATCGAGTCTCAATATCAAGATGGATGGAGGAAGGGCATGGTACTTGTCCAAAGACAGGGCAGATGCTCGTTCATACTCGATTGGTGCCAAATCTGTCTCTGAGAAGTTTGATCATGCAGTGGTGCCTTGCTAATGGGATTCCATATGATCCGCCGGAGAGTGTTGATTCTTCTCCTGAGAGTTACACTGCTGCTTTGCCGAGCAAGGCTGCAATGGAAGCTACTAAAGCCACAGCAGATCTTCTTGTTGAACAGCTAGCAAATGGGACGGAAAAGGGGAAGACTGGCGCTGCCAGAGAGATAAGATTGTTAGCAAAATCAGGGAGAGAAAATCGTGCTTGCATTGCAGAGGCTGGTGCAATACCCCTTCTGAAAACGCTACTTTCATCTTCGGATGCCTTGGCACAAGAGAATTCTGTGACTGCAATGCTGAACTTATCGATCTATGATAAAAATAAATGCCGAATCATGGATGTTGAAGGGTGTTTAAGATCAATTGTTGGAGTTCTGAGATCAGGACACACGACGGAGGCCAGGGAAAATGCTGCAGCTACATTGTTCAGTCTCTCGGCTGTTCATGACTATAAGAAACAAATAGCAGAAGAAGATGGGGCAGTAGAAGCATTGGCAGGGCTGTTGAAAGAGGGTACACCAAGAGGAAAAAAGGATGCGGTAACAGCTCTATTCAATCTATCCACCCACAGTGAGAATTGTGTGAGAATGATAGAGTCTGGAGCTATAACAGCATTGGTTGGGGCGCTGGAACGTGAAGGTGTCTTTGAAGAAGCAGCTGGTGCATTGGCCCTGATTGTCCGGCAACCAGTCGGAGCGGAAGCAGTCGGGAATGAGGAAATGGCAGTGGCTGGGCTGATTGGAATGATGCGATGTGGCACTCCAAGGGGGAAAGAAAACGCAGTGGCAGCACTGCTTGAATTATGCCGAAGTGGTGGGGCAGTTGCAACAGAGAGGGTGTTTAAGGCACCAGCATTGGTCGGGTTACTTCAGAGTCTGGTCTTTACGGGGACAAAACGAGCCAGGAGAAAAGCATGGTCACTTGTTCGAGTTTTCCAGAGGTGTGAGCATGCATCACCGCATTATGGTGGAATGGGCGTAGGGTATGGAAACTCGACTTCAGTTAGGGATACGGCTTTTGCTGGCGATGTCGCAGTATCCATTTCAGTGCCTGTGTTATAGTCGTAACGTGCACAGCTGTGATCTTGTTTAACCATTCAACATTTTTTAGATATGTAATATTTGCAAAAAATTTCGTTCAAATATACTAGAGAAAGGGGTTACTGGAAAATCATAATTTATTTGTTAATGGCCAGTTTTTTGACGCCTCCAATTTTTTCTATATAGTTGTTTCATCACAAAGTCGAGATTCTTGATATGAAACTGGAAGTCATCTCTAATTAGGATTCAAATAGATTGAGCCATGGGACCAATCTTTCCCTGACTTTAACATGAAGTCTCAAGTTTATCTCCTACGCCAAATCTCCCATAAACAAGTAATAAAGTAGAGTATAAAATATCGTCAAGAGAGAATTGAGAACATATATTTGATTATAAAAACTTTAATCGAACACACAGATTTCAATTATTTCAATGATTTGAACTAAGTACTTTATCAATTCTACGTAAGAAAATTAAAAGTGTTTAGTAAGCTATTGAATTGATGATCGTAATGTGTGATAATATCTTTCAATGAGAACTAAACCAATTTTTACACATGACCATGCAATATCTCGATGAAGGATACTAGTACGCAAAAATAAATGTAAAACTAGAATATTTAATCAATGATCATGCAAAGTATGATGACATACTTATCGAACTTTACAACGTTTGCTACAAGTGCTAAAATTTGATTTTGACTTCTGAAAAACAAAATGAGTAGCAATTTATTCAAGTAATGACAAGGATTTGAAAGTCTTAAAAACAATATTAAGCATTCAATCAAGTAATTAAAGTCGAAGTGAGAGAAATCGAATTACTGCCTCATACAAGATTTGTCATCATATTATATAAAAGTTTATCTTAGCACATCTTTGGAATCACGAAAACACGAATTCAATTGAAAATACATCATCCAGATAGTGTGTGAAACAAGAAAAAAAAATGAATAGAATTTCAATTCACAATGCCCAAAATGCTATTTTAAAGTCCTCGTTTAAGAGGATGAAATAAGTGCATGAAATACACTTATCATTATCCAAGCTAGACGAACTTATTAAAAATTATTAAGCATAAAAAGAAGTAAAAGTTACTTATTTATCAAATATAATTTTAAAGATTACTTTATTCTACTAACCATAAGTCTAATACGTTATCAAGAGAGTCGGATTAGAGCGATGGACCCCTACTTTTCCAAACAGAAACTAGTACCTTTGAGTCTTTGACAGTTCCTTAAATTACAGTCTGTCCACAAAAGCTAGAAAGTAGAAAAAGTGGATAGTGGTCACAAGATTGAAGGCCATTTCTATTGAAATAAATAACCAACAAAGCCTCAAGTGACCCCATTACGGAATGTTTATAATCCTACTCTACCCTTCACTCCATAATTCATCTTCACTTTTTCCCTGGCAACCTCATAATCTGACGAAATTCAAACAATAACATAAGATTCCTTAATAACAATGAAGTGGGGGGAGAAAGAAATCTGCATCTTTAATCAGTCGTGTTTTCCCCATTTCTTGACTCTCCGAATTGAGGGGAAAAAGTGCCAGTTCTGAGCCTGCTTCAGCAAAGATGAAGCAGAAAGGAAAATGGGATTTTCAATAACCAAGTTCATTAGCATCTGCTGGTTGCAAACACAGTAATTGCAGGCTTTCGTATGGCAAGGAAAGAATCCAAGGCAGGATGAGTACAGGTGGAATTACTTGTCTTCTGTATGATTTTGACGATGAGATTGAATTTCCAATAGAAGGAATTCAGAGCTTTGACAACACAGTTCTGGACATAACGAGGATGAAAGAATAGCAACACCAATCACTATTTGAGAATTCTAAATGGGGAAACAGAATTTACAACACCTAGGAGAAAACCTGAGAATGGACTAAATTCAAGAAGATCGTATAGAAGGGTTCTGAAAAAGAAACTGGCAGAACTAAAAAGAGAGCCTGATAAAGAAAAATCACCCACATTAGTAGAGAAACATTTACTTGGAATAGAACCAGCAATTGTGATCCAGACGAAAGATAAGAATTTTCACAAGTCCACAGGTTGTAATGCAAGAAGACGGCACAAATTCTCTTCCTCCAGCGACAACCTAAGCACAATTCAGGAAAATTGTGCTTTTTGGGCTCTGAATTTGGACGAAATTTAATATAACTTCAGAAAAGAAATCAAGTTCAGAATGCAAAATCAGATCTCTTCAAGAAATGAAGAAAGTTACAAATGATGGCGAAGGAGAAAACTATTGAGGTTGAGGAGAAAACTATTGAGGTTGAGGACAGAACGGTCTTTCGTAGTTTTGCCATGGTGAAGAGTTCGTTTGACCCACGAAAGGACTTCAGAGATTCGATGCTGGAGATGACCACAGAGAAAGGAATCAGAAGCCCTAAAGAGCTCGAAGAACTCTTAGCCTGTTTTCTGACATTGAATTGCGAGGAATACCATGATCTCATCATCAAGATCTTCAGGTAGGTATGGTTTGATCTGAACCCTATAGACCCTGCAGTACAGAATAATGACTGTTTTGCTGGTTATTAACTCTACAGCCAAGTACCAGTGATCTTGTTTTATATTGTAAATACTTCTATTTATCGTCTCCCAAGTGTTACATTTATCAGTCCCTTAGACATTTCAGTGACAATCACATATTAGCAAACAGGGAAAAGCTTGTACAGAATGGATCTGTGTAGAAGCAGCATTATGCATATTGTCATGTAAAAAGCTCATCTTCTTGTGTCAAGGACCGCAGCTTTACTTAAACCCCTTGACGCACACATTGTAAATATTTTAATTCAATTATAAAATAGTTGGAAATTAGAAAATTTTAGTATGATTCATCGGCATTTTGATGTCTACAGCCGTCACTTAGGTTTTTGTTCAGAACTCCATTATAGGGGGTATTAGTCTTTCAAACACTTTTCAAACTTTCTAATGTTCGCCCCCTGCACTAGCCATTGTAGTTTACTG
>CAIGRP010013587.1:0-12088 GCA_903798385.1 Fraxinus cuspidata
CTTAAGGGACTGTTTGGATTGCCACGAAACTTTCAGGGTCGGGCGGGTCTATACAGAAACGGGCCGACCGTCCATATCCACGCTCAATGTGCCTATCCAACCAAGAGTGTGAAATAAGGTCTAATTTTTTATTAATTTATACTAGGGATATTAAATGTGTCGACGAGCCGATCCATGCTCTTTTTTGGACGAGATGAGCACGGATGGCTCGCTTGAAAAGAGTGCACTCGCATCATTTCTATTATTTTATTAAAAATAAAACATCTATTATTTTTGTTGCTTCCCCGCTCCTAGATGAATTGATGTGAGCCAATGAGCGATTTGCACGGAAAAACTCATCTTGACTTGTCAATGATTTGTCATCAAGGCGAGTCGAGCTAGCAAGCAACTCACCTCACCCATTTAGAATGAATTTAATATTTTTATATATAAAAAACACATATCTTGAGTTTTTCTAATGCAACCTTTACTTTTAGTGCATTTTTAGAAGAGCTTAAAAACTTTATTTACTATAAGTTATTATAAAATAAAGAATTTTCTATGGATCAAAGTTGAAAATAAGTAACTTTTGAGCCTAAAAGACCCATGACATCTAAAAAGTTAATTTTAAAAAAGTGACTTAGTTTTAATCTAACTTTAAACTTCAAGGCCAGGTTTAAGAACGAATACGAAAATTAAATAGAGTGAAATCACGTCAAACTTGTCGTCTCTAGAATATTGACATATCAATGTAGACTCACCATTGAATTCAAAGTTAGTGTGCACTGCATAGTCCATATTCAATTTATTTGAAATCCATCGGTTATAAAATGCGTAGCCAAGAAATATGAATAATGCTATTTACAGTCGCTAACTATTATAGTTGCCATACGTGACACACATGTGACAATTAGTGATTTGATGCATGAGGCAATAAAAAATTACTACATTGATTCATCAAATCACTAATCGCTACTACAAATAGCATTATTCAGAAATATTCGTGCAAAAACATTTGTTCTTCTTGATGCAAAAACTCAAAACACATTCAAAATTGGTTCTACTCATTCCCTTCATTCATTTTCTTTATTTTGGCACATGTTATATTATTGAGTTTCAGCAGACAAGATCATGGATTGCAAATACCTTTCTAATCTCGAACTTTATATTTTTCAGTTTTCCTCCTCGCTGCTACATCAACTGGACATATATACTCTCATTATCTACAAGGGGCCGAAATTCGGTGTCGAAAAAAGGGAAGAAAATTATTTTCTTATTTTCTCATTTTTATTGTGTTCCGTCTAGTCTAAAACTAGATTTTTTTATCCAATTGAAAAGGTGTCCGCATGCCAGTGTAGTTCACACTTTGAAGATACAATGGAATTATGGTTGAAAAGGTGTCCGCATGCCGGTGTAGTTCACACTTTGAAGATACAATGGAATTATGGAAGACTGAAGGTTGAAACCACCAATTTCTTAAATTAGAAGTTTGAAGTTCGTAATTTAGATCCAATCAAGAAATCAAATAACATTTTAGGTAAATTTTAAATGTATGTTTCTTAATTACAATGTATACATGCAATCAAGTAATGGCATTTATGATCAGCCTCTTAGATTTTCATGTCATTTCAACTTGTACAAGTGCAAGAATATACCTATCATCTTCATTGTCACTGTTCGACACATCTACCGAAAAATGAACTTTCATACTTATTCAGCGCAGGTTCAACATAGATTTTTAGCAAATAAAGTTGAAAAATATAGGTGAGTTCCATGAAAATATGTGGTTAAAAGTTGCGAGTGAAATAAAATGTGTTGTTAATGATATAATTTGATGCAATCTATAGCCAAAAAACAACTTTATTAAACAGGCTCTTTATCCATGAATTTTTAAACAATCATCAAATATTTTTGGACGTGAAATCAAAATATTACACCTTAAATAGCAATTAGCAACTTAAAGTTTAGCATAGCCTTCTTCTTCAAACTCAGCCATAGGTAAAGCCAGAAATTCCGTGAGACCATATTTGGCTAAGCTCATCGCTTTTTATTGGCAAGTACATTTACTTACAAGATGGTAAAGTTGAAAATACGTAATTCTTCAGTTGGTAAAAATTGAATCTCATGATAATTTAACAAACACTTCTACTTACTTTTAAGAAAAATGTAACTTACCAAACTTTTAGAAACAAACATTTACTCAAAAGTAAATTCACTTTTAAGCTTAGCCAAACATTATAGAGAGATAAAATAAGGTCAGTGACTATGTCCACAACAAAAATTTTCTGCAGACATCAGTATCTAAAAGCAACATAAAGATGGAACGTTTAATCAAAACAAATTAATTTAAATTCAAAAGTCCCAAATTCATGACATTTTGCATGACAATTACTGTCACAGTAACTGCTCAAAAGCTCAAACAATAGGAGCATATTTGGTACACAATACAAAATAGAACTTCCGCCCTGCTAAACCAGCAATAAACGTACCTCATATTACAAATGATGTTTATCAACGGCACGCCAGGGATTGATGGAAACCTAGTAAAAAAATGGCAGTAATCTACTGTAGAAAAGCAACATTATTTTCAGTTAAATGTGAGAAAAGGGTTATGTATAAGGTGCAATTCGGGTGCTCTCTCTGGATAATATATATAATTATTGTTCAAAAGCATTCTAGACTGATATACGAAACAAAGAAATTTCCCGACCAAAAGAAAGGGTATTGGAATTATTCCGCAGTTGTAGGAAAAACTAAGCCCTTTTGATGTCAACATTATGAACCTAGAACATGAAAAACAGAAGCAATGTTAGAAGTCTCATGGTTACAAAACAAATAATAATGTGATGTAAATACTAAGCATACATATTAGTTGTGTTTCCCGTCATGAAATTGAGCATTTTTAGATGACTTGAAGGTTTCCAAGAATTCTTTAGCCTTCTGTAATTCTTGCTTCTGCCTCGACTTGTCCCAATTGTGCTCAGCAGCAAGTATCTGAATGATCCTAGGCACCGCCCTCCCGGCTGCATCAGTGTCAAGAAAGGCAAGTCGAGACCTTCTGGCAATAAAATCAACTGTAGATTCACAGTACTCATTCCTTGCACAGTATGCAACCTCGGCTTCTAGAAAAGGATATCCATGGGCAAGTCGCTTGCCCAGATTTTCATTCTGAATTTCCCACCCAAAAAATAATATCTTAATGATCTTAAATAAACATCAAATTAGTAGTAGATTAATATATTTCCATCACATAAACTGAGAAATATGTCACAATAACACTGAAAATTCCATGTGTAATTCATTCACAAATAACCCGATCAATGTAAGAAGGAACATTACAGGAAACCACCTATGCTAAAATATAAAATAACCATATTCTCGGGATATTTCATTGCAGATCTTTGCATTATAAAATTACTTCAAACTATGCTCATATCTACGCGCAACGGAGGAGGGGAGTTACGATTAAACAAATCTTCTTATCTAATATTTGGGAGCAGTCACTATTATCAAACATATAAGAATGAACAGTCCAATATACTTGTGGCATGTTTGCTAGGGAAGATTTGTTATGCTAGAGTGGAGAATACTAGATAAGGATAGGACTTAAAAAAAAATTAAAATCTTGTTTGTTATCATGTGCAATATCGTCGAATACTGTGTAGCAAACGTGTACTTGGTCTGCTGCTATTTGAAATGTGATAAACAAAAAAGTAGAGGAAGGAGGGATCATAATCTCACAACTGCGAGATTCAGATGTGAAAGCATATATGGATAAAAGACAAGAACTACCCAACTCAAGAAGCTACAATAGAAAATAATGTAGAAAAGTAAATATGAAATAAAGCAGCGTGTACAAAATATAAGCGGAGGAAGAAGAGACCTGAGCAATTGCAGCTACTCGTTCGGCGAAAGTACCATAGGCATGAGATAAATGTTTCGCTGCGGCAGTGTCCATTACACCTGGAACAACCTTTCCGCCATAAGACCTCTTCATGCGCACATATTGCTGCGCTAGTAATGTGAAAGATGCAGGATCCCATCCATCAGCACCTATAAGCTGTAGGTTGTACGTCAAGCATTTATTGGCTGGGCTCAACTTTCCAGACTTCATAGCTGCATCAACAGCATCCTCTGCCATGCTGAAAGTGGTTCTAGTAAGCATACTACTCAAATGGAAAAGTTCGACTACAAACATAAACGCCTATGCACAAAAAGCTCCAGTGAACAAGTCAGTTTTAAAATAAATAATTTTTTGACTGGTCAAGGAAATAAGTAAATTTATATTTTTGACACTAAAGTAAGAGTTACTTGAAAACGAGTGATTTCGTTTAGATGGAAGTAAGAAAAAAGTTAGTTGTCCAAAATGTATTAAAACAAAAGTTACTTTAAAGTAACTCATACTCTTTGTTAAGCTTATCCAAATGTGCCTGACGGAAGCTTTACCAATATGTCAAATATGAGTATCATTTTTATAGCTTATATAACTTATAGGAACCCAAAAAAGTTGACAGATAAAAAATTTAGGGTGTGTTTGAGCCACATTATTTTGGAAGAATGTATTCTGAAATAATAGGTTGATGGAGAATTTGTGGTTGAAAAAGAAGTAAAAGTTATTGATTTAATAGAAAATATTATTTTATTAAGAATGTGTGGTTGAAAATGGGAGGAATGAAAATGAAAATTTCAATTAGTATCAACAGGGGCTTAAGCATATTTTGAAAAAATTTCATGGTGCCAAATTAAGTTTACCTTCTATATGTAGTCCACTTTCCACCGGTAATCGTAATAAGACCAGGAAAATCTTCACACACAACATGATCTCTGGAGATACTTTCAGTGTTTTTCGCTGTGGGATCCATAGCCAATGGGCGAATCCCACTCCAAGCTGATAGAACATCAATGCGTCGAACCTAAATAATCACAACAAAAATTAATCTCAAGGGCAGACATAAGTCATCGAGTGAGACAACAAGTAAATGGATAAGGTGAATCTCAAAGAAACAGTAAAATTTATCCAAGGAACGCTACTAGTTATCTATTCTAGAATACGTAAAAGTAGGAGTTGACTAAAGTCTGTTGACCTAGTCAAACTTGAACCAATAAATCCTTACGAAAATACTTCGTGCATGTTGGTACAGTACTGGACAAGATTTTAACTTATTTTTCTTCTTCATTACTATACATTACAATCAAATACTTTTTACCAAACATGTTACTAGTGCTTGTTTGGTATATAGAACTTGACATGAATAAGAAGTATAATGAGCAATATTATATCTTTTTTATTTAAATATTGTCTAATACAATCCAATCATACCAATCCTACTCACCAAGCATGCTACTAAAGGCAACAAACAAAGTAGGTTAAGAATTGTCTTACGCAAATTCAGTACTTTCTATGGATCCTACGCGACATCAACAAACCAAAATGACATGCATAACTAATATTTCGTTAAAAGGAATCGACAAGCAGGAGTTGACCAAAATTAATATCATGTATTACAGATTATTAATATATTAACAATGTAACAAACCTTTGGATGTAAACTTAAATGTGCTCGTGCTCAAAGGTGGACGCAGACATTTTGAGTTAAGGGGCACAACCAAACCCTATACAACCCTATACAGTAATACTTTGTTCCTCAATTTTGAATGATCATACTTGACCCGAGAAAACGAAAATTTACGTTTAAAAAATTCCCTTCATTAATATTTTGCTTCTCATTTTCATCTATTTCATTTTGAACGGTTATTTTATCAATAGTTTGCTCATCACAAGAAAACGCATATTTAAGTTTAAAGAATTTATAGTATATTTAACAAACAATCCATTCAAGTAATTGAAAGGAAAAACATATAATTAATATTCAATACTAATAATCAATCAAATAAACACAATTCTTTAAATATAAATCAAATTAGATATAATCATTTCAAATACATTCTATATACACAATTTGATAGGAAAAAAAATGCAAAATTTAGATTCTAATTAGTTGAAAATTTGATTGGGAAGTGAAGATTTGTAGTAGATATAATAATTTGTAGAGAAATTATTGACTAATTTTAAAAAATTAGAGGGGTTAAGATTTAGGTAAAAGACGCGAGGGATTGAGTCGCTAAAGAGTAAGATAAGAGAAAATGTTCAAATTTATTATGATTTTATCCTTGTTTGGTAGGAAATTAAAATCAAATTTTTAGTAGATTTTAATAAAAATTAAAAAGTTGTGGATCTCGTGAAATATGTTAGAAAAATTAATTGTTAACTTTGATTTATATAAAAATATAAATTTCAATCCATACCAAACAAAACTTTATCAAAAAAATCCCAAAAGTCGGGGGTCACCCCCCATGTCCACCACTGCTCGTGCCTAAAGAAATTGTAACGGGTTGATAGTCAGATGTTAGAGTGAGGATATAAGAGGCTGAACCGAGTCTCAATCTTGCAGGGCTGGCTAACAGCCATGGATCATGCTATGTGTACATATCATGATCCATAGAGGGTGACATAATGGCCATGTGGCCGGCACCTATTGGTCTTGTACATAGCATGATCCATAGAGGGTGACATATTGGCCATGTGGCCGGCCCTATTGGAGCTAGCATTATCCAATAGCCATTAGGCTAACATTCTAAACCAAGACCATAAGGCTTGCTTATAAGTGTGTAAGCTTAACAAGGTATTAGAAAGGTATACGCGTAACTAAGCAGCCAAGACAGACAACAATTTTCAGCTTCGACAACACAGGCATAATCAAATGAAGTCTTCACCTCCACCCTCCCAAAAAATAAAAAAATAAAAATAAAAGGAGCACGAAAGGGAGAAGAAGAGAATATAGCCATCAGCATTTGCTTTCCAACAAAAAATAATAAATGACACACTCTTCACAGCCATTGTCAAAAAAAAAAAAACAATGGAGTTCCAGCCAATCCTTTCAACAACAAGCTCAAGAAGGTGAAGAGATAACCAGGATAGAAAGGAGACAAAGATTGAATAAAAATGTATATATTTGGTCATTCGAGGAATAAAGTAATTTCACTAGGAAAATAACTAGAAAACCTGCAATTAATTTCAAAATAAAGAGACGTGATCTATAAACTTTTCATGCCAAAGAAAATACACTAACAACAGAAAAGAAAAGCGAGAGAAAGAAAGGAATCCATAGTATGTGGTGAAATCAACAAACCTTAACATTAAGATAGTCAGAGATAGCATCCAATATGAATTCAATCTCATCCTCGTGGGGTTCTGGTAGCATCGTAATTTTAGTGTTTGAATCAGTGGTGCCAGCTACTGTTCTCCCTAACCATGGAAGCATGAACACCACACGACCATCCTTGGTTTTGGGAACAATCAAGCCCATTCCCTCCGGAGAATAATAGTCAGGAAGCACAACGTGTACACCGCTGCTAGGACATATCATCAGCTTCGCATCTTTGTCAGCCAGCTGCCTTACAGAATCGCAGAATGGACCAGCCGCATTCACAACAACTTTTGCATATGTATCAAACTCCTTGCCTGCATACTTTGACAAAGTAAGATTTCAAAGAGCAAATTAATCGCAATCTATAGCATTAAACAAACATAATTAATTGTGGCTGAGACGCTTTAACAATTGTAAAGATCTCCTGCACACACAGATATGGGGTGGGGGGAGGGTTGGAAATGGAAGGTGGGACTGAGCAAACCACAAACAACTCAGAAAAAGACAGGTACCATTTTTTCTATTTTGTTTCTCAATATCCCCGTGTTTGTGCTCAGGTAAATCTATAGGACAAAAAATGACCAATACTTCTTCCTTCCGACGACCGATTTGATGGTACTAAATCCTGAGGAAAATGGACACCAGTAGCACTTCATATAAAACCAACAGAGGAATAGTCAACATAATCAAACACCATGTATAGGATCTGAAGCTTAAAGAGAGAGGGTCCAGGAGCCTCGTAACCAGGAAAGATACTCTAAATTATATATCAATTAAATTTTACATTTATGAAAATAGGCAAGAAATTCTCAAATGAAATATCTGCATAATAGTGATACGAGCAGATGGAAATGTACAGATAAAATTCCTTTGGTACCTGATATATTATTTCTTATGCGCGCACCGATTATCCGCCCACTGGCCTCATCTTTAAGGAAGGATATTACTTCTGCATGGTTAAGTACAGCTGCACCAGCTAAAGCAGCCGTACATGCTATTGCAACATTTAGGCGCGAATCATTCATTTGTCCATCATAATAAACCACAGTTCCCTTCAAGGTCTTGTCTTTGCCATTCCTTGCCAAAGTGGGAAAGAGTTCAACCGACTCTTGTGCTGAATAGTATCTAGACAAGTGCAGCAAGTGCCGTCCAGCAACTAAATCGTACATTTTCAAGCCAACCCAGTAGTATATAGCCTCAAACCAGTCAAAACACGGAGTCATGCACGGCAGAGCATGGCAGAGGTGCGGAGCATTATCAATGACTTGTTTACGCTCCTCAAGAGCATGGAAAACCAGCTTTAACTGCCCATAATCTAAGTTAAAAACAGCTTTCTCCAAGTAACGAACTCCTGACATATTTATCTCACACATAAGCAACAGATATCCAAGATACTATAAAGAATATTATCTAAGAAAATTATAAAAGAGACCACAATTTTTCTTAGATTGAAAAATAATAGCTGACAAATTAAGCTTCTTAGTATTATTGTCTACAAAGAAAGAAAGAAAAAAAAACAAACATGAAAGAACAGTGGTCAAAGTTAATCAACTCACACACACAAGTTGCAAGTAAAACCATTAACGGTGTCAGACTGATTCAGCCAAAATGTATGATCCATTGAGGATAAGATTAGGAAATTAATGTCATAGAATAATAAAGAGAAATGTCAAAATATGACCTCAAACTTCAGATTCATGTGAACCCTTATTGAGAAAATAGCAAGATGGCATCAATGTTAGGATTGTACAGGACATAATCTAAGCATCTAAGTCGTCCTTCCTTTATCCTCAGAAGCTGTCACATTCACTTGGCATCTTATATATCTCCATTTCATATTTTTATCATTTTAATGTGGCGAAATATCCATCTCCACCAATGTTGTTAAAACCTAAATGGACCTGTCAGTTAAACCAAACCCAAAGCTGTTCAGGATACGTGTTATTAACCAGATATTAAAAAACCAGTAAAAAATTAGCTAAACCGGCCGATTCAATCGGGAACCGATAAACCAGTCACAGTTTTGGCGAGTTTCCTGGTTTGACTTTTCAAAAAAAAAAAAAAAAAGAATATGCCTCAGATGTAACCACACAGCTTCCTAGACTCCAAATTCATAAATCCTTGTTTTATAGAAGTTCATCCTCTAATCCTACTCCCCAATTTCCAACACAGGAACAAAGAAAAACCTCCAGCAGGGTGCGAAATCCAATAAATAGCATGCCACCATTTTTTGAGTCTCCAATAACCAATTTTTCATTTGTATCATGTGGCTAATATAGATCATCTTTCATTTGTATTTATTTTGAATTAGTGATGTGAAAATTTAGCTGTGTATTGTGTTGCGCTTCTCTGTTTTACAAGAGTTTACAAGCTATTCTGATCATATTCATTACATCCTGCTCAATTCCTCATTGTTAACAATTAAGCCTAAGCACCCAAAATGACCGCTATTGGAGATAACATGATCTTCTATATTGGCTCTGCCGTCATACTCATTCTTACTATGATTAAAAGGTAATTCCACGTAGTCCATCTTAATTCTAGATTCTAAAAATTTCCTCCAATATTTCAACTTACTATTTTCCGCCTTCTAATCTCCTCCAATATATCGTCAAATAAAATAGCATAGGCCGAGGAATCTCATCTTAGATATCTCAAGTAAAAAATAAATCAGTATTAACGCAAAAAGATAAGGACTTGGTGAGAGATCTCCTTTCAAGCCTATCATAAAAGGTAATGTTCAATTAAGACCATGGGCAAGTCTTACTTATTTTGTCTATGCTTTTCCATCCATCTCCAAGACATATAAATAGCTTTTAGTGTAATCAATATAGTATAAAATGAAAGCGGTTCTTTGAAATTTTCAAATTAATCATTAATTTATATCTGGTCACCCTTTATCATAAAAATGTCATGAATTTAAGCCCTTGTTTGAGCTTCATTTTGGGGGGGGAATGTGTATTGGAATAGTGATTTTGGAGAATACGTGGTTAAAAAATAAGAAAAATTTTCGGTGTAAAATTATTTTATTGAATAATGTGTGGTTAAAAATGAGTTTTCGATAAAATGGGCTCAAACAAGGGCTAATTAGTCGTGGTTAAGGGGAAAATAATTCATCCTTGTGCTATTTCCTATCAGGAACACATTCATGCCAATTATAGCGGACTNGATAAAATGGGCTCAAACAAGGGCTAATTAGTCGTGGTTAAGGGGAAAATAATTCATCCTTGTGCTATTTCCTATCAGGAACACATTCATGCCAATTATAGCGGACTGATATGATTGATACTGCCATACTGCAAAGTGTGGGAATGCTATCGTTATTGTCACAGCGTGTATGTCAGATACAGCATCGTCTATGCAAATGTTAAGTGCAACTTTTTATAAATAGTTTAACTAACATGTTGAAAGAAAACTATATTTGACCCTACAATACGTTTTGCACATAGTACAGGTCTACAAGTGTTACGGTTTTGCGCTCACCTAATAATAATATTTATATGGTTTAACAAATTTCAGTCTTTTTTTCATTGGGCAATTGTCTATGAATAATTTTGGTTCAATCGAAAACCAGTACAAATATAATTAAATAGCTTTTTAGCAATTTGTAACATTACGAAAAGAGAAAAAATGATTTAAATCTCTCTCCAGTTAAGTAATGTCTTCCAGTCTTCAATTGGATGGCTAGAATCCACGACTTCACATTTGAATAATCGGTCATAGGTAAATCAAAATACTTGGAACATACATATGTGATTATCCTATGAATAATATTGCGTAGCATACAAGTGCTTAGCACCCGTCTTGGTGATAGTGGGACCCACTGCCTAATTGTCCAATGAATCAAAAGTAGCAGTAGCACCACTGTTAGCAGTACCCTTATATAATGCCTTAAGCTAGGAGGTTTTCTCTCCTTATTTCATCCATTAATGACACCAATCAATACCTCTTTTCAAAGATTCATTGGAAAAGAAAATGGTTTTATAACTTTTTTTTTTCCCCTTAATATTACAATAACATATCCCTTTCACGTAAAGAACAAAAATATTATTTTTACACAGTCGCAGGTACCATATGATAGCATATGAAAGCTATCAATGCCAGCTAACCTTAAACCGTGCCCCGTTACTACTTACTACACACTAAATATATGTACAAATGTAAGTAATACATGTAGAAATGCTGACCTCCATGGATGAGTTTAGTTGACCGGGAGGAGGTGCCGGAGGAGAAGTCCTCGCGCTCGACAAGGCCAACCCGAAGGCCGCGGGTGGTGGCGTCCAGGGCAACTCCGCAACCGGTGGCGCCTCCGCCCAAGACAAGGATGTCAAGGGGATTGGCGGAGCTAGACCCCATCAGAGCCGACTCCTGAACATCACGAGATGGAACAACGGCAAATGGATCCGCAATTTTCTGATTTACGGTGGTGAGGACTGATCCACCGCCGCGGCGATCACTAGAGGAGATTGATGAATTGCTAAGAAGGGTGTAATAAAAGGCGCCGGATGTGGCGGCGATTGCACCGAGCCGGCGGAGGCGTATGGCTGTGGCCATGAAGTGGATGACGAGTGATGATGGTCGGAGTAAAAGAATATGGGAAACGATGTAGTTGTGGCCAGGCCCGGTTCCGCCCAAGGCCACTAAGGGCTCAAGGTATAAGGGGCTCAATTTTTTTTGAAAGGAAGTGGTCTCAGTAGCTTTGGACCTCAAGGTATAAGGGACATCAATTTTTTTTTAAAGGAAGTGGTCTTGGACTTCAAAGTACAATGAGGTCTCAAAATTTTTAAAAGCCCAAAATAATTATCTTTATAAAATATGTAAATTATATATGATACTAATATAAATTTTAATTTCAATTTTATTACCCACTTTTTTTTTCTGAAAGTACATTTAATTTTTAA
>CAIGRP010013590.1:0-32832 GCA_903798385.1 Fraxinus cuspidata
TCATGGTTCGATGACATGGCAAGGGCTGCTTATATGCCATTGAAATGCCCAAAATGCCCCTAAATGTAATTGCGTAGTACTCAAGAGCATGAAAATAGCCACAGGGGTGCATAATACCAATCTATGTGATCCTTGCCCGGTAAAATTATAATACATTTTTATGCATCGAACACTGATAATGACCCTACATTCTCATAGACAACTTTTTTTTTTCTCTACAAAATGCGCTTGCAAGTCCGCATTAAATTCCAATCGCAAGGAGTGTTATTTATCATCGAGACTTCAACAAGGTTAATTAAAGAAAATAGAGTGGTGTGTTCAAACTTCGGAATGGATCAGCCTAAATTCTTCAATTTCCGTGTTGAAATAAAGAGTTCAATGATAATACTAACTCAAATTTGGGTCACTCAATTTTGAGTGTTTTCTTTAAAACAGCCCACTCTTATTGTCAAGCTTGGAGATTGTAAAACAAGAAGAGAACTAGGAAAAATCGGAAGGGAACCTCAATCATGGCCCGGACTCCATAACTGGTACGCCGAAACTCCAAGCAGGCCCTTAGAGTTTGACCTGTTGCACGCTGCACGCATGCACTTGCACAGCAAGTGCATAATAAAAATATGACAGCAGCAATTCACTTATATGGTCCATATTTAACTGAGGCCAGAAAGAGAGTGGCGTTGTGCTTTGATCTGCTAAAATTAATTTAAATTGAACTAAAATTATAGAACTGATACGACTCAGTCAAACTAATGACCTTTATAAGTAGATCGGGAAAAGGTAAATTCAGAGGAGCTTCCTCCCTTCCTCATATACAACACAACACATAAACCCAAGATACATTGTGCACATCAATTTGGAGATTAGTAAATGTGCGATACACTATCAAAACTGAAGCCAAGAAAGCATAGTAAAATTTTTCCTTGGAAAACAAACGAAAAGGTAAACAGGCTTTCGTGATAATGTTAAATCACACAAGGTATTCTCCAGAAATGAGGCCAGGCAGGGAGATTGTTAAAAAGATAAAACGAAAAAACTCAATACCACATCCTCTAACTGTCAAACCTTTCACAGTATTTTCTTTATATTCATCATCGTTGGACAAGGGTATACGAGGCTGCACAAGATTTGTTGGATCAGCCCTCCAGTGCTGATGCTCCAGATATAATCTCTATCAGCTCTGTAGTGATAGATGCTTGACGGGTTCTGAAAGAAAATAAAAGCAAGTAGTACACAGGAAAAACGTTTATCATATCTCTATCCCATCCCCCGATGGATCAAAAATCAAATAAGCATCATGAACATGATTTGGGCATCCGAATCAACTGGTCAAGTGTACCTGTTATAAGTAAGAGTAAGGCGATCAAGCATTTCTCCTGCATTTCTGCTGGAGCTGTCCATTGCAGACATTCTGGCTCCTTGCTCACTGCAAGCATTTTCTAGGACGGCATTGAACATAACCTGAAGAAAACATTAAAACTGTCTCAAACTTGATGGAAAGCTATGACGAGAACTAGTTCCTAATGCGACCTTTCCAATCAATATATAAAATGCAATCAGAAAGGTATATCATATACATGAAAAAAGGATGTCAGATAGATTCTGAAGCTCTGTGGCTTTCATATTAGATGGGATTAAGCGCAAGTTAGATCCTAAGTTTTATCTTTCCGACAAATATATAACAATCAATCAGAAAGTTCAAACATACACAGGAAAACTGGAATTCCGTGAGATTCTGCAGTACTTCCGACTTTGTTTCACCTCCTTCAATTTCGTAGGAGTCTAATTCCCCAAGTTTTCCCCCAGATTCAGCTTCTTTCTCAACAACCTATATCATTATTGCAGCAAATTAGAATCTACAATTTTCAGCAGTCACTAAAATGCTTGTTTCAGTAAATTAAGTTGATTATAACAATGACCTCGGGGGATAACACAGTTGCTGTTGTTGGCAGAAAAGAGACAACGGATTGGAACTTGTTGAAAACAATCCTCAATGCATCATACTCCACATTCTTTAAGATGTCATCTGCAAGCACAGAAACCTGCAATGGCAGCAATAGGACATGAAAAAAATGTCAAAAATATCGTATAGATAGACAGTTGAAATTCCTGCAGCTTAATACGCTGTTTGCTTATCAATTAAGTTTCTTCAGCAATCCTTTTTAGTCCATCAATCAGACTGGACACTAAAATAGAGACCAAACAGAGATTCTAGTTCCTATTGCCACCAGAAATTTGGTCCTAATCTAGTAAAGTGAATGCAGACGTCAACAAAGATTATATACATATAACTAAATATCATAAAAAAATAACAGGAATTAGGACACCAGCGGGGTCACTAGAGGATCATGTTGTCCCAAAGAGTTATTGCTTGATTATATAGGTTTGATTATTTACAAGGAGGACTTTAAGAGGAAGTATTAAATATAAATTGAGGACAAAAATGCTAGTGAGTGTTGATTTCTTTAAAGACAAAAATGTCCACAAGATGAACATAATAGATATTAAGATGCTAAGACGGATGGGTGGACATAACAGAATGGATAAGCTAAGAAATGAGAACATAAGCCAACAAGTGGATGTAACACTGACCAAGGGTATTATAAGGGCATGACAATTTAGGTGGTTGGGCTATGTATTTTGTAGACTTGAAGGAAACTCCTGATAATAAGTGATGTGATCTCGTCGAACAGGTTAGAAGAGTGAGTGAGTGGAAGACTAACACTAACACTAACACAGTCTCTGTGATTGCTAACAATGTAGTTGTATTGGAACTTCCAGTAAATGTAGTAATGACCGAGAACATACTAATAAAAAGATTCATGTAGCCTCAATTTTATTAACAATAAGGCTTATTTTGTTATTGGAATGCACAATGCCACAAGTGGGGCTGCAAATGAATACAACAGTGTAATCAGCTTGTTTCAGTTGGCCAATGTGCTTATTTAGGTTCGTTCCTCAAACCAAATTTATCGACTGTATCTCTTGTTTCGAACAAAAATGAACACAAATACCCACATTTGGCTAATCATTCTTTGTACTCAACCTTCGTGATCCAGAAGATAGCAGATTGTCTAAGAGCATGTTTGGCATTTATTATAAGCTTTGGGACTCACAAACAGTGTGGACCAAAATGCAAAAAAAGTCCAACATGGCCTAAATTCATTTACCTCCAAGCAATATCATATTCTAAAACACAAGTAAACAAGTAAATTAGACTGAGGAAAAAATTCTATAGCATGTCAAGGTGCACCAATGACTTTTGCCTAAAAGCCATACTCAATGATGTATTCAGGTTTCCATTTTAATCAAAATCAAACATCGTAAGCTAATCAAGTATGAGCTTTGCGAACGTCAAGTCTGGCTGACTTCAGCTATTCTCCAACTATTCAACCTAACAATAACTAAGCCTCTTACTAGAAGTTGGAAAGATAAGGACATTGAGCATTCTACAAAAATTGTAGCAGCATTTTCCACAATATAACCAGGGTGGAAATGGGACGGGGATTGGGGTGGGGGGAGTCATTGGCATTCATCAAGCAAATCTATTCAGAAGACAACCTGAGTATAGTTTAAAGGATTCTTCTACAACTCAGTTATAATTAACTCAATGTCTTTCTTGGAGTCTCGCACAAGTTGGGCCTTGGCCTTCTCTCCCAAAATGACATATTTACTTTCCTGGTCGGGACCTGTGAAGAGAACAAATAAAATTTATGAAAGCAATGATCAAATATGACAAAAAAGATCAGTGCAATGGCAAACTTATAACGTACCTGAATTTAACTTACGAATACCCCTGCTTATCTTGACTGATGTAGAATTAATACCACCACAAAGACCTTTATCTGAAGAAATTGTAACAATAACATTCTTCTTGACATCAACACCTAATGCATCAGAACACAAGGAAAAGTAAGTCTCAGAAGGGAGAAGAGAAAATGTAATTGTTGAAGATGAAAATGAAAATGAAAATGATGTTACATTTATGCTAATTCAATAAGATCATAGAAGTAACAAAAAAGCCAGCATTCTTTTGAGAAGCTATACCCCCTCTAAAAGAATAGCCAAGAGGCATCAAAGGCAACTGAACAAGATTTCAACTAAATCTCAATGATCTTCACTAGAAGGTTAAGGCCACAAAATAAAATAGCCCTAATCATCCACCTTATCCAGTATCTTAGATTTCCCTGCAGAGTTTGTCTTTGTATTTTATTATATACCTCGTTAATTTTCACACGAAAGAATACGCCATTTGAAGATATCTGTTAGCTTAAACACATATCCAACAAAGAATAACAAGTTCTGTAAATGAAACACATTCTCCCAGTTTTTTCCTTCTCTCTTTTTATATAATTCCATTTCATTAAAAACTCCATGTGCTCCAAATCCATTATATGTCACTAATAGGAGGGTAAAAAACAAAAGCAAAAAAAAGGCACACAGTACAGGTCCCAAAGTGAAGTCAGCTCGAGGTAGAATATCTGATCTTTACTGTCGAGGTCTAAATATTTATTTTTTCACTATAATTTATGAGGGTAAAAAACAAAAGCAAACAAAAGGTATACAGTACAGGTCCCAGAGTGAAGTCACCTCGTAAGAGCTAGAACATCTGATCTTTGTGACGGTCTAAATATTTATTTTTTAACTACACCTAAGGTACAATGGCTGAAAATTGAATTTCAATAGGAAACTAAAAACTAGTTTCAGAAAACAAAAGAAAAAGCTACTACAATGTTTAACGTGGTCAGGGTATGCTTACAGTAGGGACAACAGCAAAAATACAAGGATTTTTGGTGTTGAAAGTGAATAATTAAAAATTACACAAGGAGAGTAAAGTATGCTAAGAGCTTGTGGAAATAGGGGGCATAAGATGATAAAACCTCAGTAGGACTGAAACATAATCAGAGTTCATTAATGAACTTACTTGGAGTGTCACCGAGAAGAGCAGTGAATGGCTGCCATAACCCACGGGAGTTTTCAGCTCTAGTTTGAATTGCTCGAAGCTTTGAGGCTGCAACCATCTTCATTGCCTTAGTTATTTTCTGAATGTTCCTAACACTCTTCATACGGTTGCGGACTGCAGATACGTATCATGACCATAAACATTAATCCTCACTTAATGATTTGAGGAGCAGTAATTGTGTAAAACTAAACAAGATTATGAATATAAGGAAGATAACCAACTTGGCACCTATAGATTCAATAATGCTGCTTACCGATTTGAGTTGAAATAGAACGAACTCCCAATAAAGCTTGCTCCCTGTTGACAAATGTTAATTTACTTAGAAACAAAGAAATTAAAACACAATGATATATGAAAACTAAGATGACATACAAACTTGCAGAAGCAAAAGAGGTACTGGACAGGAAAAATTAATAACCAAAACACTACACATGATAATTCATTGATTCGTGCGGCACGTGTTGGGGATGATTGCCTATGATAATGAAAGATAGCAAAACTTGGACACAAAGATTTCACTTAAGAAATAAAGTGGCTTTACTATAAAATGGAAACTGAGGATTCAAGACGAGTTACAAAGTATCCCGAACTCTCTCTTTCTCTCAATAACTAGCTCTATCTTTCTCAAATTTAGTGCTCAAATATTTCAGCATACACATATTGAACACACACGATGAATGAAACACATCCAAGCCTATTTTTGAGCACCAAGAGATGCTACCTGAGATGGTCCCCATACGTCTGTATGCACTAACTCCAACCATTTTGACCTGCGCGCTCTTTGAACTTTTGTGAACTAACCCTTTTTTGCTTTCCAAAGATACAATCTTCACAGAAATCCTAGAGACTTCAAACATGATAGTTTCCCTTGTAACAACAGAACCTTCATCTCTTTCTCGCTCATATGTCCAAGTTTACGATGCCACGTCCTCGCCTCGACTTCTGATGCTGGCAATGGAACCATAAGTACCAAACGTAACATAGGGAGTGCCTTCCTTTTTGCCACGAGCCACCACCACAGCTCTTTGGTCATTTTTCAAGTGTCACCAATAATTGTGGTTGCAATACCAAAATCAATGAGTTGACTCACAAAAATTAGATTCTTCTGCAAATATAGCACGTCTGACATCCTTGGTTCTTAGGACTGTTGCATTAGGTTGATTTATTTGAACATCTCTTTTTCCAACTGATACAAATCTCATCGTTTCCAAGATACAACTTGCCGAGATTGCCTGGTACATAGTTATGGAGCAGCTCCTTGTGCAAAGTGGCATGAAATGATGCACCCGAATCAATTATCCATGATTCTTCGTAAGCATCCACTGCTAACAACAATGCATCAGAATTTTCAACATATGAAACATTAACAAAGTTTTTGTCTCCTTGGTTGTTGTCTTGCTTCTATGGTGCTCTGCAACCTTGCTTCGTGTTATCAAATTTTTCGCAATTCCATTACTTACCTTTGAACTTTGGTCGAGATTGTGACCGACCGTTTGTCGACCGACTTGTGGTTTGCCCATTGTTGCCAACTCTGTTTGTCTTTCTACCTCTGTTGTTAGTTGCCAACGCCGAACCCAAGGATTCTCCACCATCTTCTCTGCTAGTATCTTCACTAAGAACCAAAACTACAACACGATTTGGTTTGAACTTTGCCGAACCCGTGAAATTGCTCATTGCCACAACTAAAGGATTCCAACTTATGGGAAGACTTATAACAATGCCAATGCTTTGACCTCATCGTCAAATGAGCTATCAACCGATTCCAACTAACTTGTAAGCATTGAAATTGTTGATGCAACTCCTCCCTTGGACATCTTCGAGTTGAACAACTTCTTGATAAGTTGAGCCTTTGTTTGGTAGCCATTTTCATTTGTTTTGTAGAAAAATTCTAACAGTTAGGTATCCATTTTCACAGCTGCATTTATTGCTAATCTACGTGAAATTACCTTTGTGCCCCATTACATTTATTTCATTGTATGTTAAGAGTGTCATTTTGGATAATTCACACGCTGCTGAGTAAAAAAAAAAAGGGCTGCAATGGGCCCATGTTACTATTCCAACGGTCATAAAAATGCTAAAAATGGCTACCAAACAGGGGCTGAACTTTATTGTTGCACAGGGCTTCTCAAATTCTCCCTTTCTCTCAATAACTGTCTTTCTCAAATCCTTAGTGCTCAAATACTTCAGCGCACACTTATTGAACATACACTATTAATGAAACACATTCAAACCTATTTATAAATATTGTAAGGCGGTTTGTATAGTTGTGTATTGCAGGCCACTTAACAAAATACAGCTCGCAATCCTCCTTTTAAAAAGATGAGAAGTCAAACACAACTTTGACCATCCAATAGACTTTCTCTTCTTGCTTGTTTGGTAGCATTACTTATTTGACCGGTCATTGAATTTTACTTCTTACAGATTATTGACCAGGATAATGAAAGATAGCAAAACTTAGACACAAATATTTCACTCCAAAAATACTGTAGCTTTACTATAAAATAAGAACATAGGATTACAAGATAAGTTTCAAAGAAGAGTAACAAAGTATCTCAGACTCTCTCTTTCTCTCAATAAAAAACCGTATCTTTCTCAAATCCTCATTGTTCAAATATTTCGGCACACAGTCATAGAAAACACACTATGAATGAAACACATCAAAGCCTATTTATAGATGTTGTAAGGTGGTTTGTATAGTTGTGCATTGCTGGCCACTCAACAACATACAATGCGTATTCCTCCTTTTAAAAAGATGAAAAGTCAAACATGACTTTGACCATCCAATAGGCTCTCTCTTCTTGCTTGGTAGCATTACCTATCTGACCAACCATTGAATTTTCTTCTTATCCTCTAAAAAGTAAAATTAAACTGTCTCCACGTCTATCAATTGCCGACCTTATCCTCTAAGAAGTAAAATTAAACTTTGTCTCCACCTCAATCAATCTCCCACTTGGAGACAAATACCAAGCCGCAATTGTAATGACCCCATTTTTTTTACCTTTGGAATCATTATACATTTACCATAAAAGAATACTTTCATAAATAAAAGAAAAACATAATATTTTCTTAACATTCGAGGATTTAAAATTAGTTTTAAGAAAAATACAATGAACATTTTTAAACTCCTTAACTATATAATTTATTCTTCTTTTTTCTTCATTTTTCACTCACGCAAGTACAATCCACCTCCGATCGCCTCTAACCCGCCTTTTTAGTTGCCCATAAAATATTTAACATATACATATGAAACAAATCTCAGTAAATGAGTAATAATGAATTGTATATCATGTTTAAATACAGAAAATCATAACATACAAATGGAGACACGATAATTAAAATCCAAACTTAGTGGCTATAATTCCCGTGCGTAGTGCTACCAAACTTCGGTCCTTTTAACTTACACATATATGATCCATATCATAATCATAACTTGGATTTCCATATTATCATATTCATAACATAAATTTCCGTAATTTAGATATTGAAAGAACGATTCGTACTACTACATTTAGAGTTGTATGGAAGAAGATAAAGGTAAATCGAGGAAATTGTCTTGTTAGACTTTCACTCCAAAATTCCTTGAACATCGTGCGTGTGCTAAATTTTGTAATGTGAAAATGTGCATGTAGAAGATGAGTTAAGAGAGAGAGATGTAAAGTACAAAATAAGTTGTGCGCAAATGTAAGTGATGTGGGGGTCTCTAAGGTTTGACTCCATTACCTATTTTTGGTACCAACATTCATTCCCTTGTTAATGTCAAATGTTTTTCCATGTAGAGTGTAATCAATCATTCAACTAATTACCCAATTAACCATATTAATAAATATATAATTGCTACTAATAAGGTATTGCCATATATTAAACATTTTATTTAAATTTTCCTATACACACACACACACGCTCTATATAGCTATGTATATATATGTATGTAAGAATTAAATCCTCATAATTTAGGCCAAGTTACCTAATTCACATTTAATCAACGTAGAAATTAAGTTACTTTCCAGAATCTAAATACGACAATCCCATAATCTCTTCCTTATCTAAGCATGGCAATTCTGTGATCATTTCTTTACCAAAATTTAAAATTCAAAAAGCGCACATTGGGTCCTTCAACTATGTAAAGTTATCAATTTGGTCCATTACCTTTCGTCAATTAATATACAAAAACTTTCGGGATATTACAGCAATGACTCCGCCTTCATCCTCAAGTACGAAGACCAACTGACATTGAACAAGACTTCAGTTTCTCAATAGTAACTACCTTTTTTAACATATCTACAGGATTTTTTATAGCCTGGATCTTCAAATGATTTTAACATCTTCTAAGAATGAACAATCAAAATGGTATTTAATATATGTTTTGTTCTTGAGTGCAACGCAGAACTCTTTGCAAAATGTATAGCACTTTAACTATCAGTATACAACTTGTAATGATCAAGATTCTTGCCTAATTCACTCAAGAAATTTTGAAACCATACCATTTCCTTGCCATGATTATTCATGAATCTACTAACAATCCTAGAATGTGCTAGAGGTATGAGGATTAATTCTGGTTTACCAAAGCAATTTTGGGTAGATGCAGTAAGCACAACTGCTTATTTGATCAATAGAGGTCCTTCAGTTCCCTTGAATTGCAGAATCCCTGAGGAGGCGTGGACCGGAAAAAAGGTGAACTTATCTTATGTAAGAATATTTGGTTGCATCTCTTATGTTCACATTGAGCCTGAGAATAGGAATAACCTTGATCCTAAGTCTCTTAGATTCATCTTTATTGATTATGGCCCCGATAATTATGGTTATCGATTTTGAGATTATGAAAATCGAAAAATAATTAGGAGCATGTATGTTGTGTTCAATGAGTCTATCATGTACAAGGATAGACTTGACGATAAGACAAATGAACCTGAGACAGTGGAGTTTGAGGAGATCTCTAGTAAAGGTGTTAAAACCCCAAGATATGAATGTCCAGTTGACACCACCTATAAAGATGCTAACCCCAATTCCTGTGAGGAGGTCTACAAGAACTATTAGCCATGTTCAACTTCAGTTGGTCTTTGTATATGAAGTCGTATTTGTCTCCAAGTGGGAGATTGATAGAGGTGAAGACATTTTAATTTTACTTCTTAGAGGCTAAGGTCGACAGTTCATAGAGAAAGAGATAAAGTTTAATTTTACTTCTTAGAGGATAATAAAAAAATTCAATGGCTAGTCAAACAAGTAATGCTATTAAACAAGCAAGAAGAGAAAGCCTATTGAATTATCAAAATCATGTTGACTTTTCATCTTTCGAAAAGGAGAAATGCGCGATGTATTTTGTTAAGTGACGAGCAATACACAACTATACAAACCACCTTACAACAATTATAAATAAGCTTGGATATGTTTCATTCATAGTGTATGTTCTGAGTTGTGCTTACATATTTGAGCACTAAGTGAGGATTTGAGAAAGAGTTTGTTATTGAGAGAGAGAGAGAGTTTGAGATACTTTGTAACTCATATTTGAAATTCATCTTGTAGTTCTTTGTTCCTATTTTATAGTAAAGCCCCATTATTTCTTAAGCGAAATCTTTATGTCCAAGTTTTGCCATCTTTCATTATTCTAGGCAATCATCTCGCAACAGCATGTACACTTGTACCACTACAAGTCTGTGCATGTGTAGCCAATTTTATTTCCACATAATATTCTTGTATAACATGGACTTAGAATTTTGAGAAGCTCCCTACATGTACACAATAATACTTCTTTTCCATCACATTAACACCCAACAAAAAAGCTATTACCATAAGGCATAGACCAGCATAAAAATATAAACAAACATTCTAGAAGATTCAATTTTTTCTATGTAATTAACTTGAAAATCATAGTTCAGTGAGAGAGAAACGATTAACAGCAATAATGACAGTCAGCTCACTACAGTACCAAAAAAAAAAAACTAAGCTTTGTTTTCATAAATGTAGGTCGGGTACATAAACCTTTTTCGACACTTTGTTCATTCGTTGCTAGATCCACTAGACAAACTCGTTGCAGTTCAAAATCAACTTTGTAGCAAATGTTCACGTGTAGAAGTGCTACTATATGTGATCAATGTTCAAAAAGGCTAAATTGGATAATAAGCCTTTCACCTATATTAGGTGAGAGACGTAAGCTTCAAGAAGAATTAAAAAAATAATTCACATGAATATAAAAATACAAAAATATGCACATAATAAACCATCTTAAAAAAGATCTATGATCAAAAAAATGAATAAAATTAAAATTTTAACTTGTCGATAAACATAAAAAAATCAACAATAACAAATAATAAATTTTCAAATTACTAGTCTCCATCACTACTACAAGGATATTAAGGGCCTACTTGGGAGTTTTGGGGTTGCGGTTATGGACTTTTTTAAAGAATCGATTATGAGTGTTTATGAATGGATCGATTTTGAGTGGTTTTAGTAGCGATTTTTAAAATAGTTCAACTTATACTTGGGAGTTTATTATCGACCGATTCTCTAAGTCTTTTAAAAGAATAAAATTATATATCCCTTGGAGAAATTTTCAATTTATGCTTTCTTATATGATATTTATTTTACTTATAAGTGATATTTTACATATAAGTTGATATTTAACTTTTTTAAGTATAATATTTACTCAAAATTTTAAGTTAGTATTTTTTACTTACAAGTAAATTTTCCAATTATAAGTTACTTTTAAACAATTTTTACGCATAAGTGAATTTTTACTTATAATTAATTTTTATATTATTAGCAGTGTTTTTACCTTATAAACAATTTTTTATACAAAAGTTATTATACTTATAAGTAATTTTTTAATTATATAGCAATTTGCTTATAACTAAATTTTACATTAATGTATTTTTATTTACAAGTTAGTTTTGAATAAAATATGTTGATTGTAAATAATTATTTTATAAAGGGTAAAATTATAAAATAATATGAGTAAAAATTATAAAATAATATGAGAAACGGTAAAAAACCACCGATTTAGTGGGTTGAGAGAAACTGTCAAAATTACTCTACACCGATTTTGCATGGTTTTTAATCCATCCAAAATATTCCATTCCCCTGTCATCATCATTACTATAAGTTTCTTCTCATTCTTTATAAACATCCTCCATCTGCAATGACATATTCTCCTTCCCCTTCCGTGTAAAGGCAAAAAATAGAAAATAAAAAAATTTTGTAGAACATTCTAGGTTATAAAATGGTCGGTAACCATCCAAAAAAGGCAAGACAAATGTGTGTACACAATAGTCGCCATGAGACTTAGTTTTGAGGCATAAGCCTCACTAAGTCGAGGCTTAAGCCTCACAAATGGCATCTAAGGCATAAGTTTCGAGGTGTCTAATAAAAGCCTCAAGTGAAGCAAGAATTGAGGCGTAAGCCTTAGAAGGTTTTTGTAAACAATTTATGTGATGTTTTTGTGTAAGCGGAGTAATCAAACTGGCAACCTGTCATATGCATATACCATTCTAAATCTTTTTGGTGTTTCCATGTCGTTGTTGAAAAGAAATATAGCCAATCTTTTTTGAGATCATTTTACTTGAATAAACAAGATCAAGACAGAGCCACCGAAGAAAAAGTTGAATCCAGAATCAAAAGGGGGGACGACCACACCTTGAAGTATGGATAATACATCTAACAAGCCAACTAAACCATATCCCCACAAGTTGAACATCTTTTCTGAGCTAAAATAATAATGCAAACCATTATATTTGGTGCATGGGAGATATTTTACCAAAAAAAAAAAAGTCAAATAAATGACATCACCGGTTAAACTACATTTTTCCTCGTCCACCGTAACCACAAATATTATCAAAATTGAAGAAGATCTCTGAACTACATGCTCATATAACCTCTTGTAAGTTTAAAGGCAAAATGGATCCATTCAATTAACTTGACCAAGAAAATATAATGCATATAGAAAGCCAGGTGACTAAGGTGACAATAGCTCAAATGAATCATAGTACTTCGAAGACTGTAAGAGCTATCAGGTTCCCAATAATCCTAATTTCAATCTATATAATTTACATTCACAAGAGGCTAATGTCTCAATTATAGCACGCTACACTATCAAAAAATTTATACTAACTGGTCGTTGAATCTTGGGGTTGAAAATATAGATACTGTATCTCATGGGCGGAGCCCAGTGAGGACCAGGGTGGGCTTACTTCTGGGCTCAACCCCGGCCCAATTAGTATTATTATTATTATTATTTTTTATTTTTTATATAAGTATAAGACATAATACACTACACAGCCCAAGCCCAAGCCCAAGCCCAAGACATAATCCACTACCCAGCCCAATCCATTCCAAAAAAATTGAAAACCCAAATACCGAATCACCTAACTTTTGAAAACCCAAATACCCAAAAAGATTGAAAACCCAAAAACCCAAATTGACAATCCATTCCTATGACGTGCTGCACGCCGCCAGTCTCCACGATAGCGCCACTACTTCCTGTGAGTAGACTTCTCTAGTCGGTTTAAGTTTGCCTTAATTTTCGTCGCCGCCCTCTTTTGGCAATGCGAATCCGATATTTCTATATTAATTTCAACATTTAATTTAAGTCAATTATTACCATGTTTTGTTTTATCCTTTAAATTTTAAAAATTGGGTTAAATATTACTTGCGCAAGGATGAAATTGGTGTCATAGTCAAGATAGAGATGATACTATTTATTTCCTGTTGACCTTAAATATCTAGGGTTAACATATTTTCTTTACTGAGATGTCTTTTAAATTGATTCATTTCAGAATCTGAAAAGATCACTTATAAATAATAAACAATGTTATTTTTAATATTGTTGCAGTATTATTTTATATTTTTATTATCATTAAATTCATAACAAAAAACTTACTTTCAATATCCATAAATTGTGCCCACCCTGAGTTACTTTCCTGGCTCCGCCCCAGCTGTATCTATAATCCGAAAGGCTCAGCAATGAAACGATGTACATTTTATACAGATAATGGCGTGTTATGCTTTGGAATCATCAATTTCCATCTAACGCACATAAATAAGACATTTTCCATACGAAATGAAGCACGGAATCGAAACATAAATACAGAGAGCTAGAAAAGCGAGATCGAATCGTACTCAGTAGGGGCGAAAGAGGAACGGAAGGGGTTGATAGGGTTGTTGGAGATGAGAGGGGCGGCGAAACGCCTTCCTTCGCGTCTCAAAGCAGCCATAGCCATTGTTGTACTCACAATTCTATTTGATCCGATTGATCTTTGCTGATTTTGTAGATTTTTCTTCACAGAGCCAGAAATGCTAGCTCATTTAGGGCTTCCTTGGACTTTTATTTTGGGAAAAATTCATTACTAACAAGTTTAGTTTTACAGATTTCAAATTGGAGACATTAAATTTAAAATTTAAATTTCAGATATTTTTAAATTTTATTTATAAAATTATTAATTAAACATACATTTTATTAATTAAATATATTAATATCACAATTCCATGTAATTTGGTCACAAATTCAATATAATTGGTCACATATTATTTATTGGTCACAAATAAGAAATTTTATAAATCACAAATTATTTTACGGTCACGAATCAGAAATCTTATAGGTCAAAAATTATTTTACGATTACAATTCCAAAATTTTATATGTCACATTTTGTTTATATGACACAAATTATTTTACGGTTACAAATCCAAAATTTTATAGGTCACAATTTGTTTACCGATCACAAATCAAATCAAAAATTGAAACGTCACAAATTATTTTACAGTCACAAATCAGAAATTTTGTAGGTCACAATTATTTCGAGATCACAAATTAAAAATTTTATAAGTCACAATTTACTTCATTGGTCACAGATCAAAAAAATTATATATCACAGTTTATCATTGTCACATATTTTCAAATTTCTTGGTCACAAATTATTTTTAGTCACAAATTATCGAAATTTAAGATCACAGATTAATAATGAGTCACAATGAATCAAATAGTTGATCACATACACCAAACACCCCACCCACGTCCGTATCCTCCACCTAGACTTGGTTACAAATCAACCAAATAATTGGTCACAACAACGGGTCACACATACGCCAAAATAGTAGTCACATATCACCACCACAAACACTACCACCACTGCCACATACGACCACCCTCACGCCGCCACAATCGCAACAGCAGCAGCAGCAACACCACCACTACCAGAAACGCACCACCATCACAGCCAGAAAACGCACCACCATCGTTAGAAATGCACCACCCCCACCACCACCAACAGACGCACCACCACTATGCCACAAACGCACCATCTCTATTTGCAACCCTTAACAACTACCTGCACCAAGCAACCTGCACCACTAAACAACCCGCACCCAACCACCATACACCACAACCGCACCCAAACCAACCATCGCACACAACACCACGCCCAACCACAACCGCACTCACCACCGCGCATAGCTCCATCGAACTACCACAACACAACACCGCATTAAAAATTTAAAAAGAAGAAGAAGAAGAATGGCAGTGCCGACGACTGCCATGTGCGAGGGAGATGAAGAGGCTTTCTTCGCTGCACAGCGAAGCTCGGAGATGAAGCGACGCTCGCTGCTGCACATGCGAAGGAGATGAAGTGGCGCTCGACGAACCGAACCCTCTTTCTCGCCACTCTCCCTCTTTCTGTGCATCTTCCCGTGGTTCGGTTTAGTTCTCCGCTGTGGTCTTTAGCGATGACGGCAGAACTCACAGAAAGATGGAGACGCGAGAGAGAGGATGGGAGAAGAGGGAGAGTGGCGAGAGATAGAAGGAGGAAGGGAAGAAGAGAGAGAGAGAGAGAGCGATTTAAGTTTTGAAAATGGTAGTGGGGATGAATTGAGTGAGGTGGAAATAATTTAGGGTTTGAAATTGTGTAGTAAAACATATGAGATTTGAAATAATAATTAGACCTTTGATTTATGAAATGTGATCTCTAAATGTCTGAGTTCGTGAAATTTGCACTTTTATTTTTATCGTTAAGAAGGGGTTTAAAAAATAGGCATTTGTTAAATTTTTCAAGCACCAAATCGCTCAGAAATGGTAGTGTACTTTTAATCGATTCTTTCAACCACCAAATCGACGATGTTTGACCGCTCATCAAATTCTATTCTAATTTTACCCTTTAAAAATAATTATTTCCAACAAATATACTTTATTTAATATCAATTTATATATAAAAATATACTAACTAAAACGATTATTTATAAGCAAAAGAATTATATTATAATTAAAAAACAACATATAAAATATAAAAAAGTTACTTATAAGTAAAAAATTCGCTTATGTATAAAAATTATTTAAAAGTACAAAATTAACTTATAATTATAAAGTTTATATATATTATAAGAAATACTAACATAAAATTTTAAGTAAATGTTTAAGTTTATTTAATTTTTCAAGTTAAATATTAAATTATAAAAAAATTACATATGAGTAAAAAATTTCATAAAAGAAATCATAAATTAAAAATTTCACCGAAGGACATATATGTAAGTTTACATTTTTTATAACTTTCAGAAGTGGTGAATAATAAATTTTCAAGTATGTATTTGACTGTTTAAAAATCGCTGCTAGAACCAGTCATAACCGGCCCGCCTATGAATATTCAAAATTGGTACTTTAAAAAACGCTTATAACTGGTACGTCGAAACTCCTAAACAAGCCCTTAGGGTTTTCAAATTGTTCAATACTAACAAGGTAGATCATAAAAAATGCCGAAAGAAATGGCGTGTCCCATTCATACGACATCATTTCATTGTATGACAAACGAGCTAAACATGGGAATAGTTCACGACTTGTCCCCCAACTTCTATATTTATTTTACCTTTAGTCACCGAACTTTTAAATGTTAAAAACTAGTCACTCTACTCATACTCTTGTTTCCAAATTCACCAAGTTACTTAACATCACCAAAAACTAAAGCGAGGCCTACATTGAATGGCAAAACAACTTACTCAATTTGTACAGGGAGAATTGCAGCCGTGGTCCCAAACTTTTTTTTTTCTCGTAGGCTTTACCCAAGTTTTTTTTTGTACCAACTATAATCCTAAACTTTTGAACTATTCGCATCAGAAGGAAAAATGGATGGTGTGTAATGGGTGGAGAGAAATCATGAAGAACCTTTGGAGAGTGGGAAAGGAGCTTCGACAAAGGCAGTTTTTTTCATTTTCTTTTTGAAGGGGCATGGTGGAATGGGGTGGGGGCATATATTGTTTTTGAATGGTTGGGGGTAGGTTTATAAATAGTGGATCTATGAGTAATGTAGATAAAAAGTATGTAGAAGTTGTGGATCTTACAGAATATTCAAATAAAATTGATGTTTGATTAGATTATAATTATAAAAAAACACTCTTTAACATTCTTGTTAAACTATTAAAAAAAATTGTGCATTAATAGGTCTGAAGTTGGCCTGCCCAAAAATTGGGTTGTGCAGAACTAAAATAATTTTAGGTAGGTTGGATATGTTCGAAACACTCAAATAAAGGGATGTCATGGCTTAGTCATCTCAAATTTGGGTTATGTTATATAGTTTGGTTATTTAAAAATTGTTTGGGCTCCATTTTTTCAAAAACTCATTTTTTCAAAACTCATTTTCAATTATAAATTCTCCAATAAAAATAATTTTACACGTGAACCGAATTTTTTTCTTACTTTTCAACAACACATTTTCCAAAAAATTAGTATTCAAAATATAATTTTTCCCCCAAAATGGGACTTGTTAGCTTAACGTTTATATCCTGTTTCACAATTGTTTGATTAAATGCTTATTCTTTTCTTCTTTATTATAATGTGTAGTAATAACCTTAAAACGAAAGACTGAATACTGAGTTGCCCTTGTTTGTGCTCCATTTTAATTTAATACATTTTTTCCTTTCTCCATTTTCATCCATATATTTTTCAATAAAATAATATTACAAGTAAACCTAAAAAAATTTCTTACTTTTTAACCACACATTTTTCAAAATATTACTATCCAAAATACATTTTTTTACCAAAATCTCATTTAATGAAGCCCAATCAGGTTAAATTGAGAAAAGAATTGAGAATAATGAAAGAAAAAGAAAAGGATGCTTAGTTCTATTAAAGTTTAAATACCATGAGTAGCATAGTTTATATCACTGGATCATTTCAATATGATTGTTTACTTAAATTTTTTAATTAAACTCCAATTTGGTCCATTTTTTAAAACTTATCAAGTTCATTCTTAACAACATATTCTTTCAATAAAATATTTTTTCACATGAATTTATAACTTTTTAACTACACATGTTTAAAAAAAAAAAATCAATTTTCACGAAGTCTAGTTTGATACAAATTCTTTAAAAATAATTTTCAACTACATATTCTCTCAATAAAATAATTTTGCACATGAATTTATAGGTTTTTCTTACCTTTTAATCACACATTCTCCAAAAAAAAAAAAAAAAAAAATCACTTTTCACAAAATTTATTATAAAAACCTACGTAATACACATCCAAATTCTATTCTAAAAATCTCTATTAAACAATGACTAAGCGACAAATGTAAAACGACCATAATTTAGTCAAATTCCTTCTGCGTTTCAGGCACATTTTGAATACACCAAAGATTTCATAAAATTGCATCTGAATCGATTCGTGAAAACTAGCTTCAACCGCATTCTCATTGTTTTAGGCTGGGACTATTTTTTAATTAAGTTTAAATTCACTCGATCAAGTATACATTGGACCATTAGACAGTCACGTCATAGCAAGCTTATGCAATGTGTTATCATTTACACTATGTTGAATACTTGAAAGGCATAGAGGTTTTCTGCGCGATGAGGATGGTTTTGGTTATGATTCTAGGAGGATTAAATTCATTGCAGGTCACTCAATTTTTAGAAGAGTTATATCGGGATCACTCTTCTTTAATTTGATGCAATTAGGTCACCAAACTTTCATTTTCTTGCAATCTGGTCACTCATATTAAGGTTGATATAATCTGGTAATCCAACTTTGAATTTTTCTTGCAAATCTAGTCATTTTGTCCATTGTAATAAGTTTAACTAACACAATATGTTGATCTGGATATTAAATCAATTGATAAATAACATGTAAAAATGTGCTTTTTGCTCATGCTTTTTAAATAAAAAGTATAATTTATAGAAGGTTGATGCCTACTGTTGTGTGAGGTGAACGTCAACCATCCATTAATTTTTAACGTCCATGTCAACATGTTACATGACGAGTAGAGGACATAATGACCAAATTTGTAAGGAAGTCGAAATTTGGTAACTTGATTGTATCAAATTCAAGAGAATGATCAGATTTGCAAACAAATTGAAGTTAAGTGATATAATTGCACCAAATTGAATATGAGTGACCTGAACGCAACTCCGCTCACAGTAAAGTGAGCCATAACTCCAAGGTTGTTAGGGCGGTCGAGATTAGCAAGTTTGATAGGTGAGTACTTGTTTTAGCGAGAAAGGTTTATAGTTTGAATCAAATTCATGTGAGCGGTGCCTTGCAAATGGTTGTTCAAAATTGTACCAACTTTTGTCCTGGTCAATCAATCATAGCATTTGGTCTTAGCATCACAGAGCTCTACGAGGTTACTAAAAATGGATCTTACCGGTGAAAATATTGAGCATATCTTCGGTCTAGGCAATAGGAACGTGTTGACTGCTCTCGTAACTCGAAAGATGAATATAAACAAGATATGAGTGATGAAAAAATATGGAGTAAGAAGTCTTGGATTAATTTGCTGTCCTTCATTCCACCAGTTCATAAGTCTTACACGGCTTTGTGCCTGCTAAAAAGTGGTAATAACTAATAAGGTTGTGTCGGATTACGACGGTTGATTCTTATATAGTATGACTTGAGACATAAAGCTAGTAATAAGATTTTCGTTTTTCATGGTTAGCATCCTATTTCTTATACTCTAGATTCTCTTGGTTTAGTGATTTATATTGTTTTCGAAAAGTCAAAAAAGGTTGTAGCATATAATAATAACTTCCTCATATATTTCGATAGGAAATAAAGATATGACACTATAATCTACGTAATCGTTTGAGAATGTTCATTGTTTTTTATTCCTTTTTGCTTGTTTGCTATCTTAATAGAGATGTAGGAGGTTTACAAATTAATATAGTACTAATTCTACTCAAGGGAGATCGTTAGAAGAATTAGGTACATTGATTTCCAATATAAACTATGTACTATCAATTATGTGAAATGAGGATTAAAGTAAAAAATATATGCGGAGTCGGAGTCCTAGTGCCTTCATAAACTTTACTTTTCACCCAATCAAACAAATTTGCATATGAAATTTCCTTTAGTTGAAATTCAATTATAAATACATGATCTTCATGAAATCGACATTGAACTCATATCTATTATTATTTCTTGTCTCCGACGTTGTGCTCTTGCGGATTTAAGTGACAAACATCCGTCAATGGCTTTGCTTTTTTGCCAAGTAATTAATGATTTCTCACAGTTTTTGATAAATGATAAATGATTTGTGATTTTGTGTTCGTTTTTATCTTTTCTACAGCGGTCTCTCTCCTTCCAATGACTCAATTAAGATTTGTATTTATTGGATGAGTGAGGCTTAGTGTAGTGTACACTTTTTTTCCTTAATCACAGATCAACCTAATATTTGGTGCGGATTTAATTTTTCCTTCCCATAAAATCTCATTTTCATTTTTTTGGGTTGAGAGTATACAACATTGTAAATGATGCTAGCATTCTGTACAAGTGTTTTATAGGCCGCCATGATCCAACAAAAAGTTTTACTAGGTCTAAATCACAAAAGTTGTGGAAGGCCTCGATTGTCAGTGCCCAAAAAGCCATAGGAGGCCTCATAGGCCATGAAGGCCATTCAACCAAGCCCGAAAAGAGGCATGGTCAAGTCGACCAACCCACCAAGAAGGATCTCGAGCCCATTGCCAAGGACTGGTCAATCTTAAAGGAGGTCAACCTCACCACTAGGAGATTTTGATTGACCTAAGGAATTATTGGCACCACACAAGGTCAAGCGGCCACTCACGCATCCGAGTCAGAGTCCAATCCACTTTGCCTCAACAAGAAATTACTTGCTAAATTGGCTCCTTATTTCTGTGATCTTCCTTATCCATATCCTACCACGTTAACTGTGACGTGTGTTAAAATGTTGGTGCGACGTTAGCAAGATGAGATCCTACTATAGTATCTAAACTTTATATATTTGTACACCTTTTTTTTTCTGTATTTCCACTGACTATCACCAAATTCTGATTTTTGTATATTACTATTGCTCTCTATAATACAGGATTAAGCATCTAATCCATAACGCTACTGTCTCGAAAATTTACTTGGAGTTTGAATATTGGGTGAAGATATGAATTTTCATTGGTGTTTCAAAGATAAATGGGGATCTATGTATGGTCCTTACAAGATGTACGTGATGATCTAGCAGTCATATCTGCTTCATTTATTGTCCTTCCTCTCCTTCACTATGAACCAGTTGTTTCCCACTTGTTAAGTAGGAGGCCCCTAGCTTCTATTCTCATGTGGGGCTGCTATATATTCTGCCACCGGGTTTGTCTTTAATTATTTATTTATTTTTTAAATTTTCACTTTTAGTTTATTTTTTCTAAAATTTTGTTGAATCCACTTCTAAAATTTTTTGTTCGATCACATTTTTATTAATACCAAAAAACGACCAACTTTAATAAATGGATGAGAACGAGTTTTCAGTATACAACTTTTAACATGTTATGGTAGCATGCTATAAAGTAGTAGTAATAATAGAACGAATAAAGAACATTTCCTAATATTATAAGCAACATGAAAGTAATACCAAAATGAGACTGCGTACTCAAGATTTCATTTTTGACCAAGTGTAAAAGTTAATTTTAAGTAACATTTTTTTGTTCATGCCGCGAGGTTTTTTGAAATTCACCCCTTTTCAAATTTTAGAACATAAGATGATGTGAAAAAGGAGTGAAATTAATTTCATCTACGGTCATTGAACTTTCAACGAACTCTCAATTGGGTTATTAGATTTTAATTTGTTTCAATTGGATCACTCAACTTCAATTTAGTTTTAATTAAGTCACTAGACTTCAACTTTAAGTCAAATTTCAAAACTAGTACCCGTTGTATCCAAATTGATAAAAATTGCTTAATTGTAGCAAAAAAGCCATGGATCTTTCCTGTAACTACTAAGTGATATGCCAACTACCACTGCCTAATAAAAGAAAGAACACACATTCTTCCCTTTTAATCTAACATGTTCATAGCACCATTTTACCATTTTCATTTCTAGGCTAGGGTTCCATATGTGGAAGATCAGTTATAATATGACCGGCAAATAAGCAAATTCCGCCAGTTTGAGGAACAATTCATGACGAAATGTAACATATTTAGTCTCAGTTAAGACAAAAAATAGTATAGTAAGTCAATTAAGATTTCATTGGAAGTACAATGAGCAGTTGAAATTTACCCCAAAAAGGATTCTAAACTAATCCTATATTCTCTTATAATCCCTTGCCACCACTTGTTTTGTGACAAAACTCTTATCAATTGAAAGTGATATTCTAAGGGGACCAGAAATTTACTGTAAACAGAGTATAAATCTTTCTCAGTTCATGTTCATTTGTAGAGAGAGAAGAAATTGTCTCTGAGACACTATGAATCATTGTATAGTACCCAAATGGAATCAAAGGCACCAAAGACAAGAACAAGTAGAAGAAGAAGGGAAGCTATCACGTGGTCATGTCCCTATGTATGCACTGTACTTATCCTATAATTTCCCATGAATCCTCTGTTTCTTATCAATTATATGTTTCATAGTATGCTTTATCCGTCATCCCATATTCTGGGAGTAAACAAAAAACTAATTTTTGTGTATGTTGGAGTTCAGGTCTAGTTATGAAGTAGCAGAGTTAACATGGGAAAATGGACAGTTAGCTATGCATGATCTTGGTGGCACGGTTCCGTCTCCTGTTCAGGCTAGGACCGGTGGTGATACGTTAGAATGCATAGTCGATCAAGCCACACGTGATAGGCCTAATAAGAACGAGGCAAATTTGAGCTCATTGGCTGCACCTTGTGGTGGAAAATGGCCCAAGAGTTCATCTGTTGACCTGCAGTTGAAACAAAAGGAGGCAAATTTAAGTTCGATAGCTACGTCTTCTGGTGGAAAATGGAGCAAAAGCTCAGGCCATATGGCTACATCTTCAACTTGCCATGTCCGCCCGGCAGGTTTACTGAAGAAAAGGACAAGATCAGATTCGGAACAAAATTGTGGAAGGTATTTTGAGGAAGATCAAGGGGGACAAGCTAGTGGATGTGCTAGTGCAAGTGCAACCTTTTGTATGGATACTGATACAACTATGATGACTTGGGCTTCCTTTGAACCCCCTCAAAGCTTCAAGAGTACAAGAAATGGAGATGAAGATTCAGCTTTTCAAGCTTGCTCGGTTAGAAAAAATCTTGATTTTGTAGGATGAACATATACTAATCTTGAAGCATGTTTTGGTTAGACAGCGTTGAACACGACTAAACAACACAATTAACAAAATTGTAGCTTTATTTTCTTATAGCTAGCCTGGTCCAATCCTACTCATATGCCGGAATTTTCTGGGCTCTCCGAATCTTCACTTTAGCCAAGCAAATTCCACTTTCATCATTAAGCATAGAAATAGACTAGGGGAATCTCTGTAGGAACTAGTCTCAGAGCTTTCACTCATATGACCCCGATTATAGTGAGCTATTGCCTTCCTTGACTAGATATTCTAATCTTTTCACAGTTACAAGTTTTTCTGCTTTTACATATTGCGCCCGTAAGTCAAATCTAAACAAAGAAATAATGAGAGAAAATATCGTAATCTAAGCAATGGAAAAAGACAATAAGCAGATCTTCATTCCTTTTTCGAGTTGTTCTCTCAGCCTGCTATAATTGTAGTAAATTATGGCAGGAAAAACAGGATGAAGAACGTGGGAACAACTGGGACGCTACGCAATCGCAATCATCAGGAAAACATAGTCGAGCTGCTGCCACACATAATCAGTCAGAACGGGTATGATGTCAACTATTCAATACCATGTACCAAACATTTCCACAAAGGTTTCGCTTCACAAAAGTGTCAACTCTTCTTTTAGAGGGGTGGGGGGGTGGGGGGGGGGGCAGGGGTTAGCATCATCATGAAAAGATTAATAGTAAAGAAATTCTCTTTAAAACCACTGATAGAAATATGATGTATTCGTGCAGAGACGTAGAGATAGGATCAATCAGAAGATGAAGGCTCTTCAAAAATTGGTGCCCAATGCAAGTAAGGTAAGTAACTTAACGAATTTTTCATGTGTCAGACTTTTGGTGGAAAGAATAAATTTATAACGACCATGGACTTCCCCCTACAAGGCTTTTGCTTAGGGGACGCGAAATAAATCCCCATAGAGGCACAACCATCAGTGAACAGTACGGATGAGTAGTCTGCACGTAAATAGCCCCTGAGCCAAATGAACGAAAAGGGAAAGATGGAGGAAGTCCTTGATCGTTACAAAATTCAGCCTGGGGGCCGGGGGGGACGTGCATCTTGATTAATGTATTTACGTGCACGTCTCATTATATATGCAGACTGATAAAGCATCAATGCTTGATGAGGTGATTGCATACTTAAAACAACTTCAAGCACAAGTTCAAATGATGAGTGCAAGAACCAATATTCCACAGATGATGATGCCTTTAGGAATCCAGCAACATCTACAAATGTCTCTCTTGGCACGTATGGGAATGGGAATGGGAATGCTCGGGATGAATAATTTGGCTCGAACTATGCCTCAATTGCTTCCTTCCTATATCCATTCTCCTCCTCTTTCGGGAGCTGCTCCACCGTTTGTGCCACCACCTCCCTTCGCTATGCCTCAGACGATCCCCCCTCCGACTCCCTCCAACACTTCACATCCTATTAACGATGCATACTGCACATTTCTAGCTCAAGTAAGTGAGTAAATTGTCTATTATTTTTATAGAACGTTTTGAATGCTCTCTTTTCGTTGATTATTGATTCTTACTCTTTGTTCTAGCAATCAATGAACATGGATTTCTACAAGAAAATGGAAGCTCTCTATCAACACGTCAACCAGTCCGCGCAGAAACCAGTTAGCTCTTTGCAAGCAAACAATGTACAAGGAGAATGACAAAGTGTTTTGGCCAATGCCATGTCGAGGGACCTCGGAGTGAAAGTTAATCCATTATTTTTATTGATTTCTTGTCCTATCAAGTAGTAGTGAAAAGGCTCAAATTCTTTTGTGTATTATAAGTTAAATTAAAATAAAGGTTCTTTGAGAAGTATTTCTATTCTAAGTCAATATCTTTAAACATGTTGCGAATTAAGTCGATCTATAAACATGTTGCGAAAAATGAGTACAAAAGTACAAATTTGTTGGAATTTCACTCCTCGTAAATGGAAGATTTTTTGGAACTAATTGTGTCGTGGTCTCACATAGAACAAAAATCAGAAGAAGGAAAAGGAAAGAAGAAAAGAGCTACGAATTCGGAATGTGAGAGATAGGGGTTTAACTCTAACCAAATTTCACATAATAGATGCACATCCGTCTTTAAATCCCGTGGTTTCTCTTCTATTCACATAAATCTTTTATATCTTAAAATTTTTTTCTCTCTCTATTTCTATTTCTATTCTTCATATTTTCTAGGCCCCGTTTGAATTAACTAAAAAAAATTGATAAAGATCTTAATCAAAATCAATAATTAATTTTAATCACATATTTCATGAGACTCTTAATTTTTATCAACTTTTAACCATAAATTTTATTAATTTTTATTAAAATATATTAAAAATTTGATTTAAAGCAAAACCAAACAAGGGCTAAATAAAGATCCCGAGGCGAATCTGAAAATAAGTCAGGACTCCCTACAAAATTGCAGTTGCTTGTAAGTCAAATTTTTGTCTATAAATGCACATGAAGTCTTATCCGTTTTTATTAAAATACCCGAGACACCATTCTTCACTAGAAAACAATCTAAATGCCAAACTCCATCAATGTCTATGCAAATTTTCTACTAAGACTGCATGTTTGCAACTTTGTTCTGTTTTTGCCAGGTTTTCATCGTTCAAATTGACTTGGGCAACATTTTTTTTTTTTTTTTGTTAAAGAACATTAGAGAGTATTTTATAATATTAAAAAAAGAATAAAAAATCTTGTCGAGTTCACCATACGATCATATCGAGTACTGCATATCAAATATTGTTTGGCCATATCTAGTACTAAATACCAAATATGTTCAATACTGTACGGTCATATACAATACTATGTTCAATATTATTTACTTGTTATTTCTGCATATAAAAAAAAACATTTGGAGCAAAAATACCATGTATTAATAGATGAAGTGAAGAGGGATTTAATACTGCCCACGATGGAAAAATTGGTGATAAGAAGACACTCACAAAGAGTCAAGTCTCTTTCAAGTTGAAGAATATATTTAAAAGCTGTTGAGGGTCCTTCTCAATCCTTTATGATCATGCACGTTCCTTTGTTCCTTATGTACCCTTATCTTTTCATGTCACATTGGCCCGTAAATTTAATATACCTTTTCAAAGTGCTACTTATATATTGCCAAATTTTATTTTGCACAATAAATACATGTCAAGATTTTATACAATCGAAAATCTACTGGTGTTAAATGAAGTAAAGCTCCACATTTTATGGCATTCGATACCCGATCCCTAGGTTTAAGAGCTACATTGTATCCCTTAACGTGATGCTCTCGTGGTTCGAACCATGACTCTGTGATAAAATTTGTTAGATCGAAGTTTAACCTCTCATCTGAAAATCAATTGGTATCAAGTGAGGGGAATCAATATATTTTAAAGCATTTAACCACCATCATTTGAGTGACCCAATCGCTAAATTTAAGCGCGGGCATTCAAAAAAGTTAACGGGAGCAAAACATTTAATATAGGAATATCATTTACGGCGACTTGTATATTTTATTTTGGAGAGGCTTATAATATCTTACCCCGCTGTCCATTCGCTACCTCTAATTATAGTTTTGACGTTTGGATAAGATGTAATTTTGTTTCCATACAAATCCTTAGAACAATTTAAGAGCTAATTGGAACGGTGGTCCAACCATGAAATTCTCTATTCCAATCCATTCTTCGTTGCACACAAAGTCCCACTTTTTTTGTTGTAGGGGTTGTTTGACAATTCCAAAAATATTATTTCGATTCCAATTTTAATCTTGAGCATCTAAAAAAAAAAAAAAAAATATTCAACCAAAAAGAAGAGAGCTTACAAAAGAATTTTGGAATCACATATTTTCGTAATAATAAATATTAAAGAGTCTCATTTTGAGCAAATACTTTTGTATATCTCTTGCGGGTGTCCTCAATAGAATTTTTGATGGATTTAAATTTTTTTTTTTTTAAATTTAGGTGTCCCCAATTGATATTTTAATATATTTTAATGAATTTAATGAAAATTCTTTAAAATTTATATAGTCGCAATAACTATCAATAGATGGATTTGGATGTGCTTTAAGCTTAAACATATATATAACAAAATATTTTGAAATTTTACCATTTCTAATGAGATTCATATGGATCTATTTAAATTCGTGAAATTCATTAGAATTTATAATTTTTAAAAATTATTCAAACTCTTATTTGAGAAAACTCCATTAGAATTCATTCAATCCATGTAGGCAAAATCTGAAATAAGCAAATCTTGTGTATATATATATTTTTTGATACCCTAGCTCGTTTAAAATAATAAGAAACACAAAATCATGTTGCATGACAATTTTGATGAAAGAACATTGTCATTTCCAGAATAGCTCCACAAATATGGCTTATGGTATACAATCTAACTATCTCTACTCATAAATGAATGACCGTAGCTTGTGGGATCCAATAGAATCAATGATCTAACTGCACACCACAAGTATCAAATCATAATCACACACATGGACCAATGAATCTTAAAATATTTTATTTAGATTGTATTCACACGTAGCACCAAGGCTCGAATTGATCCATACATTTAAAAGCAACAATTTAAAAATTCACATTTTTTTATCTATTTTGTTATATTTGAAACAAAATTAAGAGCATGTTATAAAAATAAAAATAAAAATAAAAAAACTATTTTTTCAAAGAAAAGTTAAACGTTTTCTAAGCGACGTTAAATTTTTCAGACACTATCATAGGTCATGCGAGTAAATAATGAAAAACTAACACAATGTGTTTTTCCTTTGTTGCCACCCTATGATTTTCATATCATTAATTGCAATATGAATGGACCAGATATTAATTGCGCATGTAGCAACTAATAGAAATGTTCTTCATGTTACAATTTTATATGGAAGTGTCAAGAATTTGTTGCCGACTTAAATTCGAATGATCTTGACAAGTCGGCCAAAGTTGACCTCAAGAAAAAAAAAAAAAATAATAATAATTATTGATGTTTTCCCACAATAAAAGCATGGACCAATTACTACCTTACCACAAGCTGGATATAATAATCATGAACATTTTGTAGTCTTGGAAGTAAACGACACAATTATGTGACCGATTGATATGTCATTTTCAGCTATTGCTAGCAATTGTTGTGGAGAAATTCAAGAAATATCCTAATTTAATCTGAATAAGATTGTGAACGGTCTGTTATATATACTAGTTTTCTACCTGTACATTGTACGGGTTGTAGTATTTTGAATGTATTGTTAGCGTTGTGAATAGTATTGATGTATAAACCAAAAAAAAAAAAAAAAGATTTCGCTAGCATGAAATAAATAAAATTCGAGAATATACAAAAAACCAATTTATAAAATAATACGTCATATTTAAAAGAAATAACAATAAAAATGGCAAAAATAAAATTCGCAAAAAATGAAAGAAAACAGAAGTGAAAAAAGTTGAAAAAGAAATGTAGATGAACTTCTGCTTTTCTTGTTTTTTTCCTTCTTCTTCTTTCAGTGCTAACAATATTTTTTTTCTAGTGCTAACAATAATTTACGGTAATATCTTCACTAAGTTATATGTACACTACGATAAGGTAATATATTTCAATTAGAAATGTTAAATTGCACATCATATTTATGTTAGAATTTATTGCACTACTACAAATGATAGTATCATAAGATACAATTTATTTACAAGTATAAGGTGAAGCATTTTTTTCCAAATTGAACAGCTATATTATTCAAATAAAATACAAGAGAATCTCATTTGACAATTTAATTGTCATCGTGATCATTTCGCTATATTTTAGCTTCTAATAAATAATTGTAGGGAACATATAGATTGAGCAATTGTTTACTTACCTTTCTAAAAATTTTAAGAGCCTCTTTATTGACTTTACATAGAATCTAACTATTTTCTTTCCCTCCATAAGAATACGGTAATGAGAAAAGAGCTATAACTCCACAAAGGGAAATTACAAAGGAAAATAGAAACTCCTGAAAGCAAATATTTTATCAATGCAGTTAAGACCTAATGTTAAAGGACCACAAGGATACAAAAACAAAAGAAATATTAGCCAAAAATATTGTAGTATACACCTTTCCCCACTTTTCCATTGCTGGAACCACCTCCATAGTCAATCACGCCTTTGAAAAGGTTCCTGGCATCAACATCAATAGATGTCCCATGACCACCAGAAATTTCCACATTTCCGTACATGTTCCCATTGTCTGCTGAGTTTGTGTTGTACGTACGGCCACGACCATGTCCATATTCTCGTCCACCACGCCCTGGAGCAGATTCAGTTTTTTCCTTTTCGACTACTCAATGAAGACAAATTTATGTATAAGGAATCATTAATAGTTAAAATAGTGATGATTTGAACATATACATAGTTGATGGGTAGCACCTACCTAGAACTTATTTTACTATTATTTGGAGGAAATAATAAAAAGGTCATTTCAAGGGGTAAGTATAACAAAGCAAGAATTGATAATAATATGTAAGTGTCCATAAACCAAAGAATATTTTTTGATAAGAAAGAGAAGACCTTCTATGTATCGAAGTTGGACATTTCCCCTTCATGTTATATAATTTGAAGCATCAAAAACGATGGAATAAGAGTATATCAAGTATTATCGAAGATGATGTTAAAAATAAGAACAAAGTAGGCACTCTGTCCTACACTCCTAATCAATGAACTTTTACATTCACAATCAAAATTTTAACTTATAGACATTCTTGGTATAGTTATCCACATGTATAAAGTACAATTAAGAGGTTATTTGTTGGAAGAACACTTGGTTATTCCACATATTTCAAAGCACTATGATGAAAAGGTTACATAGATCTCATTTATTTCCTTTCTTTTTCAAATTAACAGCAGAAATAAAATAAAACATATTGGCAAATATTATTTAATTCTTGTGCTTCGTGTCTTCGACAATGCATTAATTTCAATATTCCTGTCAAAAAAACTCATATACAAAAGCAGCATGTACCTTCTATATATATATTGGACCTACGTTATCCAAGTCTGTTTCTGTTCTAGAATAAAATTGCAAGTCTGAACCAATGGAAATCCACCTGCATAAGGTCATTAGGAAAACAAGAAAACAATTAGAACTCGAGTTTAATTAGACACTGCATGAAAGGTTAGCTAATTACTGCTGCTCAACATAATTAAGATAAGACCTCGAGTCATAACTAACTTGCACTAACTAGTAGGGTATATCACATAACACTTCCAATGATTTCTTTCTCCCTTGGTGCCAGTTCGCCCACATAACGTTGTAATAGTTCGTCATACATGCGCCATCTTGAAGAAAGAATCAAGTCCTTGTACCATTGAGTAAGTGCTTAAGACGTCTCTGTCATGGAACAAGTTTAACATTGTAAACATTAAATACAACATGTATTAAATGTCTCTGTGTGTCAAGTATTATAATTAATTCATATAGTTTGATTAACTGAAACAAGCATATAGACATTTTCTAAGGAGATAATATAACTTCTGGCAAACATCTGAAAACTTAGACCCGAAGGCCTAAACCCATTATGACAAACCTTTTCTGAAGAAATAATAACATAGCTGCCTATAAAATTTGAAATCTTAGACCCTGAAGCTCTAAACTTATATCCTCAAAATTAACTATAGTCGAGAGATATTGGGAACTTGTCTAACTCAATCCTAGTGGAGGATTCTCAACTAAACTTAAGATGGTATTTTTCTAGAATTTCTTCTATCTTTTAATGAGGACAACTCGAAAATAGTTGACCACTATAATACCCCTTACTCAATACAAACTAAGCATAGACCATATTTTCACACAATGAAGAGTAAAAAAAAAAAAATTCTCACATTCGTTAAATCAAGACAACTTGAAATAAACAGAATTGAACAAATGGGACTTAAGCCTTCTAAACTTAAGCACACTCACCGGTATCAATCGAAAAATTCCTAATAATCAATTCAAAACCAATGAAGGCTAGAATTAGGTTTTGAACTTAAACCTAATCGTGCCAATTGTTCACTTTGGACTTGTGTCGATGGCCGAATTTTCCTAAAAAAATTTCTCCCCACTGTAAAACAAACCTATGACTTCCTCGTTACCATATCACAAGAAGAGTGCCTCCAATACAAGTAAGAAAAGGAAGAAAGGCCAGATGAAGAAAAAACGTCACTTACAAAATAATGCAAGACAATGTAGAGAATGTTTTAGAACTGCTACATGTTGATATGTTCATTAAACAAATAGTCATTTATTAAATGCTACAAAAAAATCTTTCTTACCTTCAAAAGTCAATTGCCCAACCCTCTATCATATGTTGTTCTGTGTGCGTGTAAAATGAGTACCTATAACACAAATTAGAGACAAATAACAAATGATAAGGAGAAGAAAATGATGAAATAACAGAGCACTTGAAGTATCATACTTAGATTATTCACAGTACCAGTACTGGGAGAGCTTTAGTTATTAACACATCAAAATCATGTGATCTCATCAGTTATAACACCTAACATGTACTGCAATTTCAAATCAAATTGGTTACATAGAAGAAATGCTAGAGCTAAAGTGGCTCATAAATGCAACATACTTTAGAAACACAATGTCGAAAAGAACCAATGTAGAGAAATACTTCAATAATATTTTCTGCAATCCCTGTACTTGTTGTGCATCCTGCAGTGTCTAAAACAATTTTTTTAAGCTATATAATTTTTATATAGATAGCTTAAAAAAATTGTTTAGGGTTTAGGTGTTATAAATACCTTGTAAAAATGGTTATCCACTAGGATCAAAATGGAAGATGATGTAGAAAATATTGATTATTACAAATGTCGACTGCAATCTTTCGTCTGTATATAGTCATTTTTTTCGGATCAACTGATTCTATTGGGTATCCAAAAATGAAGCATTCAATATATTTTAGCAAAAAAATTCCACATTTTGGCCTGTAGATGAGAAAGTTAGGCAGATCAGGTATAAAATTAAATATAAAATTAAAGTGAGCTGAAAATAAATGAATAATACTAACCAATTGTTTGCACATGGTAGGTAGGGTATAATTTCCATTTTCATCTGTTTGTTTCTATATTTTTGACCCATAGGAGCTCCTGACAATAACAAAGCTTGGACCACATTCCATACTGGTTCTGCTTATATCTTGATTTGTTCTGTCGTATGGATATCGTNATAATACTAACCAATTGTTTGCACATGGTAGGTAGGGTATAATTTCCATTTTCATCTGTTTGTTTCTATATTTTTGACCCATAGGAGCTCCTGACAATAACAAAGCTTGGACCACATTCCATACTGGTTCTGCTTATATCTTGATTTGTTCTGTCGTATGGATATCGTTGCTACAATCATATATCTAAAATTTCAATTCTTGAAAATTTACAAGAAAGAGAAACCAATT
>CAIGRP010013593.1:0-37778 GCA_903798385.1 Fraxinus cuspidata
AGTTTCTAGAATTTGGGGCGTTACATACGTCGTTCTGTAGTAAGCAGTTCTAGTGGTTCATCTGGAGGCGGGGGTTAACTAGTCGCCCCAAATCCCACATCTAGTCCGTCCGAATCTTTCACATTGGGGGTTTGGGTGTTGATCGGAACATTCGGCCAGCTACTCCTCCAACTGCAAGTCTGGGTGGCTGGGCTCCTTCTGGTGGACGACGGCGTGGTAGTTAGTGTTTTGGTTGTGGTGGTTTTGCTCATTTGAGGTGGGACTGTCCTCATTTGAGGTGGGACTGTCCATCCCAAGGACAGTCACGCCCAGGCTTGTTGATCGGAGAATCAACACAAGTCTATGTCGAAAATCATGTTCACGTGGTGAATGACGAAGAACAGGCCGAAGTAGTGTATACAGGGGAAATGGGACCACTTTTGGTAGTGCGACGAGCGTGCCTTACGCCTAAGGTGTCGTCTGAGGACTCGCAGCAAAACATCTTTTTGTCCACGTGTACCATTGGGGGCAAAGTGTGTAAGTTCATCATTGATTCGGTAGTTGGTGAAATGTGATATTAGAAGCGGCTGTACATAAGCTGAAGTTAGACTCTGAACCCGACCATTCTCCTTATAATATGGCATGGTTGAGATGATTTAATGAAATTGGTGTTACTAGACATTTATTGGTACATTTCTCTATTGGTGGTGTGTCTCATGATAGTGTTTGGTGTGATGTGGTGCCTATGGATGCGTGTCATTTGCTGATAGGTCGTCCAGAGCAGTTTGATAGGGATGTGTGTCATGAAGGATGTTGGAACGCATATATGTTCACCTTTTCGGGTAAGAAGATTGTACTACTACCCTCCAAGGATGCTCATTGTATCTCTTCGGCAGGGGATAATAGTAATCTCCTTTCTCGATCCTTGTTTGTACGTGAGATGTCGGCTGAAGGTATCGTATTGTTGTTAGTGGAAACTGAGGCGACAGGAGTGTCGGCAGTTCCTATGCCAGCTGAAGGGACGAGTCTTCACCCCAAAGCTGCCGCCTTGGTGTCTGAATTTCATGATGTGTTCCCAGAGGATCTTCCGCAGGGTCTTCCTCCTTTGCGGGATATACAACACGATTGATTTGATACCTGGTGCATCGCTGCCTAAACGTTAGCATTATCGAATGAGCCCGACAGAACATGAGGAGTTGAGGAGACATGTAGAAAAGTTGATGCAGAAGGATTATATCAAAGAGAGCCTTAGCCCAGTGTGTAGTCCCCACGCTTCTAGTTCCAAAGAAAGATGGAAGTTATCGGATGTGTGTAGATAACAGAGCCATCAACAAAATAACAGTTCGATATCGCTTCTCGATACCAAGAATAGATGATTTACTTGACCAGTTAGTAGGAGCAACAATATTTACTAAACTAGACTTGAAAAGTGGTTACCATCATATCAGAATCCGTCCTGGTGATGAGTGGAAGACAACGTTTAAGACACGGGAGGGATTGTTTGAGTGGCTGGTTATTCCCTTCGAATTATCCAATGCACCGAGCACGTTCATACGGGTGATGAACCAAGCCATTCGACCGTTTATTGTCCTTGATGTTTTGCGCAGGGAAGAGTTCTTTGCAGCCCGTAATAAGTGTGTAATTTATACCGATAGTGTTTTTTTTTTAGGGTATGTTGTGTCAGCCAGTGGGGTAACGGTGGATTCAGCCAAGATTGATGCGATCAGAAAGTGGCCACGGCCACAATCAGTTTCTGCTGTGCAGAGTTTCCATGGTTTGGCATCGTTTTATCGAAGATTTATTCAGCACTGTAGCACCATCATGTCTCCCATTACTAATTCTATGAAGGAGAGTAAGTTTCAGTGGACACCCGAGGCGGAGAAGGCGTTCGTGGTTATTAAGGAGCGTGACTTCAGCCCTGATACTTGCATTACTTGATTTTGAAAAGCCTTTCGCCTTACATTGCGATGCCCCTAAATTGGGCATCGGATCTATTTTTAGTCAGGAGGGGAAACCAGTAGCTTATTTCACTCAGAAGTTGGCAGGGGCTCGTGGGAGATATAGTACTTATGATGCAGAATTATTTGCAGTTGTCCAGGCCAAACGCCATTGGCGACATTATCTATTTCAGCGGGAATTTATCTTATACAGTGATCATGAGGCCTTCAAGCATTTGTCTAGCCAAGATTCTGTGTTTGCCCGTCATGCATCGTGGATTGCCTTCATGCAACAGTTTAACTTTGTCATTAAGCATCAAGTAGGTTCTTCCAATAGTGGCAGACGCGCATAGTCGGTAGCATGGGTTATTAGCACGTCTGCAATAGCAGTTACTGGGTTTGAAGCCTTTGCATCTCTTTATGCTGATGATTCTTATTTTGGCTCCATTTTTCACAGTTTACTGTAGGGATCTCATCCTCCCTTTCTGTTAGAGGACATTTATGTGTTTCGGGGTGTTTAGTTGATTTATTGACCTGTCCTCTAAGACTCGGTTGTACAGGATGGCTGTTGACTTTGTCCGTAGTTTGCAGCAGGTTCACGAGGAGACTCGACCTAATCTGTTGGAGTCCAACCGTTGGTATAAGGATGCGGTTGATTGGCATTGACGTGCTTTTAAATTTGACGTTAGGGATTATGTTTGGGCGGGTGCTGACTAAGGATTGAGTGCTTTCTCATGAATATTCGAAGTTATCACCTCGTACCATTAGTCTAATGGACATTAAAGAGAAGATTAATCCTATCGCCTTCGACTTCCTTCTCATATTCAGAATTCCGATGTGTTTAATGTGAAGTATCTTTTACCATACCATGGCGATGACATAGAAGTCGGTACTACCAGTTCTGATTTGAGGGCGAATCCCATTGATCCCGGAGAGAATGATAAGGGTAGTGTGGAGGAACATGCACTTGCATATTTGGAACGATTAGATAGTCGGTGTTAGAAGAAAATGGCGTAACTTTTGCTTACGGATAGACAAAACCCGGGTATTTGGGTTTCTGGAAAGCTCGTGATGATTTCCATTGAACTTACTGCTTAGCCATGATGTATGATGGATTTTGGACGTTTGAATTCGTTTGCTAAGTCAAAACGGTACTTAATGTTTTTTAGTTCATTATTTTTCAATACTTATTTATTTTGCTTTGTAGCCCAGCCCATTAAGGGACTACTGGCTGAGTAGGTTATCTGTTCATTTCATATTTATGACTCTAAAATGTCTTGTATGTTTTTTTGGTTGTTCGTGAATTAAGAAAAGACGTTTGTTTTCTTAAGTTCAATCCGTTTCGAATTATTATTATCGTGTTTGTGGATTTGAACTACATCATTTGGTATCAGAGCATGGTTCGTGGAAGAGGACGTTTTGGGATGTGGGCGACGGAGGTTGTGCGGAATGGAACACCTCATGCCCCTTCACGACGTGGCCCCACAAGTGATGGGGAAAATGATATGAATCAGGTGAGAGGTTAGACGTTGAGTCCTTATCGGATGCATGTGGCGGTCGTGTACAGCCGCCTCATGTTCAGCAGCATGATGCGTTTTAGGGTTGGGAGTCCGGAATCAGGGTTGATATCCCTGAATTTCAAGGTGGGATTGAGGTGGATGAATTCCTCGATTGGCTAGCGGCAATAAAGGAGAGATCTTGGATTACATAGAGGTGCCTGACAATAAGAGGGTGCCCTTGGTGGCTACGCGTTTGCATGGTCGTGCTGCTACTTGGTGGCAGCAACTTAAACATAATTGGATCCGTCGGAGCAAGGGAAAAATTCAATCGTGGGAGAAGATGAAGAAACAGTTGAAGGCGGTGTTTCTTCCTTTTAATTATAGCAGAACTTTGTATCAGCGGTTACAGAATTTACAGCAGGGCAACCACTCTATAGATGCTTACTCCATAGAGTTTTACCAATTGATAGCGCGTAATGATGAGGGGGAGTAAGAGGATCAGTTGGTGGTGCGCTACATTGGTGGGCTATGGTTGAATTTACAGGATGTTCTTAATATGTTTTTGCCTGTGTCTGTTTCTAAAGCTCATCAATGTCCACTTCAGGCTGAAATTCGACAAATACGTCGTTCTGTAGTAAGCAGTTCTAGTGGTCCATCTGGAGGCGAGGGTCAACCATTCGCCCCAAATCCCACATCTGGTCCGTTCGAATCTTACTGCATCTGGGAGTTGGGGCTTTGATTGGAACATTTGGCCAGCTGCTCCTCCAGCAGCAAGTCCGGGTCGCTGGGCTCTTTCTGGTGGACGAGAGTGTGGTAGTCAGTATTTTGGTTGTGGTGGTTTTGGTCATTTGAGGAGGGACTGTCCATCCCAAGGACAGTCGCGCCCAAGCTTGTTGATCGGAGAAGCAACACAAGCCTATGTCGAAGATCATGTTCATGTGGTTAATGAGGAAGAAGAGGCCAAAGTAGTGCATACAGGTGACACAAGACCTCTTTTGGTGGTGTAGCAGGCGTGCCTTACCCCTAGGGGTCGTCTGAGGACTTGCAGGGAAACAACATCTTTCTGTCCACGTGTACCATTGGGGGTAAAGTGTTCAGGTTCATAATTGATTACGACAATGTTGAAAATGTGATATCAGAAGCGGTCGTACAAAAGCTGAAGTTAAACTTCGAACCCCACCCTGCTCCTTATGGTCTGGCATGGTTGAGATGAGATAATGAAATTGGTGTTACAAGACGTGTATTGGTACCTTTCTCTATTGGTAGTGTGTATCGTGATAGTGTTTGGAGTGATGTGGTGCCTATGGACGTGTGTCATCTACTGTTAGGTCGTCCATGGCAGTTTGATAGGGATGTGTGTCATGAAGGACGTCAGAACGCGTATACATTCACCTTTTCGAGTAAGAAGATTGTACTACTACCCTCCAAGGATGCTCATTGTATATCTTCAGCAGGGAACAAGAGTAACCTACTTTCTCGATCCTTATTTGTACGTGAGATGTTGGCAGAATGTATCGTATTGTTGTTAGTGGAAACTAAGGTGACGGGAGTGTCGGCAGTTCCTATGGTAGCCGAGGGGGCAGGTCTTCACTGCAAGGCAGCCTTGGTGTCTGAATTTCATGATGTGTTCCCAGAGGATCTTCCACATGGTCTTCCTCCTTTGCGGGATATACAACACCAGATTGATTTGATACCTGGTACATCGCTGCCTAACCGTCCGCATTATCAAATGAGCCCGGCAGAACATGAGGAGTTGAGAAGAAGGGTAAAGGAGTTGGTGCAGAAGGGTTATATCAAAGAGAGCCTCAGCTCGTGTGCAGTTCCCACGCGTGCCAAGAAAAGATGGAAGTTATCGGATGTGTGTAGATAACAAAACCATCAACAAAATAATAGTTCGATATCGCTTCTCGATACAGAGATTCGATGATTTACTTGACCAGTTAGCAGGAGCAACAGTATTTACTAAACTGGACTTGAAAAGTGGTTAACATCATATCAGAATCTTTCATGTTGACGAGTAGAAGACACTGTTTAAGACACGTGAAGGATTATTTGAGTGGTTGGTTATGCCCTTAGAATTATCCAATGCACCGAGCACGTTCATGCGGGTGATGAAGCAATCCCTTCGACCGTTTATTGTCCTTGTCATTTTGTGCAGGGAAGAGTTCTTTGCAGCCCGTAATAAGTCTGTATTTATAGCGATAGTGTTCTGTTTTTAGGGTATGTTGTGTTGGCCAGTGGGGTGTCGGTGGATTCAGCCAAGATTGATGCGATCAGACAGTGGAAACCCGAGGCGGAGATGGCGTTCGTGGTTATTAAGGAACGCTTGACTTCAGCCCCGATACTTTCATTGTCTGATTTCGCAAAGTCTTTCGCTTTACATTGCAATACCTCTAAATTTGGCATCGGAGATGTTCTCAGTCAGGAGGGGAAACCAGTAGCTTGTTTCAGTCAGAAGTTAGCAGGGGCTTGTGGGAGATATAGCACTTATGATGCAGAACTTTTTGCAGTTGTTTAGGCCATACGCCATTGGCGACATTATCTATTTCAGTGGGAATTTTTCTTATACAGTGATCATGAGGCCTTCAAGCATTTGTCTTGCCAAGATTCTGTGTTTGCCCGTCATGCATCGTGGATTGCCTTCTTGCAGCAGTTCAACTTTGTCATTAAGCATCAGGTTGGTTCTTCTAATCATGTGGCAGACGTGCTCAGTCGGTGGCATGAGTTATTAACACGTCTGCAGTGGCAGTCACTGGGTTTGAAACCTTTGCATCTCTTTATGCTCATGATTCTTATTTTGGCCCTATTTTTCACAGTTTACTGTAGGGATCTCATCCTCCCTTTTTGTTAGAGGATGGTTATGTGTTTCAAGGTGTTCAGTTGTGTATATTAGATTGGAGCCTTCGTTTGAAATTGAATGATAAGCTAAACAAAATATTCGTGTATGAGACACGATAAAAAAAAAATAAACTTTTCAACTTGTGATATTTATCAAGATTTGTACCACTCAGGGAGCACAAAATGATATTATTCGAGAATTTAAAACTTATGATTTTATGCTCTTTAAGAGCAATAATACAATATTTTTTAATATATTATAATGTCATAATTTATGTTTTTTTAAATACAATATTTTCATCGAAGTTTATAAATTTGTGATTCTTCAACAATAACCACATAATATTCTTCAAGAAAATTAATAAATATAAAATTGTGCTCCTTTTAAATCAAACACGATATTCTAAAAGAATATTGATTTGTATGAATTGATTCAAACGATTTATAAATATTCTTCTGAAATATTTAAATATTATAATCATGTTTTGTTCCATAGCAACAATTGATTATCCTTATAGTATATTGATTTAATGTAAAATTATGTTTCTTCCGGAGCAATATAATAGTATTCTTTTGAAATATTAAAATTTTAATGTCATGCCCTTCTGAAGCATGTAATATTCTTTGAGACACGTGTTATATATTACTATTACTTCTTCAATAGCATATGTCAATAATTTTTTACAATATCGAAAATTGTAATTACTGGCCTTCAAGAGCAACTAATATTCTTTTGGAATATTAATAACATTATAAAATTGTACTACACCATGAGTAACAACACGATTCATATCAATTTAATATAAATCATAAATAATTAAATATGGCATACGGTAATGTACTCACTACGATTATGCAAACAATATAGAAAGAGATACAAGATTAAATAATGATAAGGTGATAATAATCACTTTAGAAAGAAAGAAATCATTACAAAATCAGGATAGAAACTAAGGGCACGAATTTCGGGCGAAAACTGAGTGCATGATTTTGAATTGTAAAGAAATCTGGACGGAAGCATAAATTTTTGGGCAACATCTATTTTGACTTATCATACACGTGTGTAAAAAAAATTATAACCTTTTGACGATTTCGCTCGAGATGCGAAGAAAAATCATAAAAAAATTTTGAATTCCTTTTTTATTTTTTCTTCCTAGAGAATATTAGACTTTGAAAAATTTCAGCTATCATGATGATAACATATTTTAAACTATAGAGAATAGAGAGAGGTCAATAGATTTGTATGTGTTATTAAAAAATAAAAATCCCACATTATAAGGAGTGATTAAGAATAAAATTAAAAATTAAGGTTGCAGGGGCATAATTGTCATTCATTAATAAAATATTATTTACAACACAAATCCATATTTTTTCAAGGTATCCATTTTTTAAAATTCATTTTTCTTCCAATTCATTTTCAACAATACATTTTTTCCCAGTTTGGACTCCATTTTAATTTAATACATTTTTCACTTCATTTTCAACTATACATATTTCAATAAAATAATATTATACATAAATTCAAAAAAATTTCTCACTTTTTAACCGCACATTTTTTTAAAATATTACTATTTCAAAATATAGTTTTCTGAAAACCTCATTAAAATGAAGCCCACGGCTTTACGTATCTCTCAGCTTTTATCAACTTTCGACTACAAATTTCATGAACTTTATTGTAATTTACTGAAAATCTGCATTTTAGCTAAAGTAAATAGAGGCTTCATCATTAAATTTGTTAAAACAATTATTGCACACCAGGACTCCACGTACTAGCTTGTCCATAAACAGTTGCATCGAGGCAGTGAGGTCCATTTAAAGCGTAAAACATCTCGGCCACTGAAGCACCCTCTGGCAGCAAAATGCACTTAACCCTAATACTTGGATTAAGGACAGCGGGAAGCATTATCCTAAAGATGGAAATAAAGATTGGCTCAGCATCGGACATAGCTATCATTTTAAGTGAAGATTTTGACATAATAAGCATGATCTTACATGCAAACTCATGCATATACATAAGAATTGCATGAAATGTTTCTCGAAAAGGCAAAATTCAACATTTTTTTTTTTTAAAAATTTGGACTTAATATGTCAACTCATAAAAATGACCAAAAATTCCATGAAATGGTCTATAAATAAGTCATTAACACAACAATCAATGAATTGGATTAAAAGCTAAAAAATGAAGAAAAAATTTAATTCTATCTTCCACTCTAAAAAGACCTTGAATCAAGGCAAAATAAGAATTGACACTCCTAGAAATCTTAATATTTTCTAATCGAAGTGCCTTTTTTGACCAAAATCTAGTCGAAAATTCTTTTTCCTTCCTTTAAACAAAAGTTCGGTCAAAACACACCAAAAAACCGCCAAAAAGGGGGCAAAATCCTGTCAAAGTTTCGATAGAAAAAATTTACTGTTGACGTTGAAAAATAATTATTATTATGTGATGTCAACAGCAATGATCCCTATATATAAAATTACAATAGGCGTTACTATCTAAATAGAATGCAATATTCTATATTAGTACAAAAGTCATATAGACTTCTAAATAATATCAACTAGTTATTCACTAATATCCCTTATTTCCTTGAATTAATATTTTATAAATTAATCGCATCGTTAAAAATATAGTTTGGTAAAAGTCCTATGGGATAAATAATATCAAGACAAGGAAAAAGGAATATGATTCTTAATAAAAAAAGGTTGAAGAAATAAAATGCATCTCGTTAAGAATTTGTCAAGGAAACCCAATGAGACATAAAATTGAGCCAAAAAAAAAAAGTTAAAAAAGTATATCTACTCCCTTGATTTCAATTAATGAAATTCTTTGTGTTGAGCCATTTATATATTGTGCACCAATATTATCAATACACCATCTTTCAAAAACTTGTATAAAATAATTCTGGTGAATTATGTTACATGCATGTCGTCATGTTATAGCTACTAAGCAACACCGTTTTCATACAAAATATACATTTACTGTTGTTTGGCTTTAGTCAGCATAATTGATCATTAAAAAAATGATGTCTTTGTTATAAATGAGAGTAAAATCATAAAATTATATTGAAGGTAAATGTCGTATATATTATGGACAGCTATTATATAAAAAATATACTTTATTAAATTATATTATGAAAAAACCTTGTGAAGAAAAATAACACATTATTTCTTTGAATACACTATAAAAGTTACTTCATTAAAAATTTTGGTAGGAAAATTGATGGAAGACAATCTTGATTGACAAAAAAAGAGCACAATGCATATTTATTCTCTTTCATGATAATATTACTTGAACTATATGTTTCTGGTATATTAAATTGTTTAATAATTTATATAAGCAGTTAAATTGACATGTCATATAAGTTAGTTATAACAATATCTATTAGATGAACATGGAATTTTATGCATTGTCAAGCTAACAAGACATAAGACTTGTAATTGCTTTATATAAGTTTATGTAAAATTCTTTATATTAAGAGTCGTGCATTACGTGTTTTGACTTTATTTTTTTTTTCATTTTCTTTTCGCATAAGTATACGCTTTAGATTTTTTGGTGCATGCCCAAAAATTTTAAAATTTTCTAGTAAATTTAATTTTGCTTAGATCACCCCGATCGACATGAACAATTGTACCTTAGCTATAGACTTAAAAATCTTTGGAAAAGTAGTTTAATTAACTATACTTTTCGCTGAAAGCGTAAATTTTTAAATTAAAATTAACTTAAGAATTTATTATTATTATTATTATTATTATTATTATAAACAAGACGATTTCATATTTAGAACTCACCTGATAATTTCATATAAATGAAACCACTTTTGGAAAATAGAAAAGAAACAAATAAAAAAAAGTCTTTTGGACAACATATATAACACCCGCACCTGAATTTTTGGGTCTAATTATGAGAATTGAAAATATTGGAACTCATTTGAGGGTTAATCAATCTTCTCGGAATTGTAGTACGCTAATTCCCACACGTTTTGCTTGTTTGGTCAAACCTTTATAAAGAAATCATTGATATATGTGTGTGTGTGTGTGTGTGTATATATATATATATATATTTTTTTTTTTTTTATCATATTCATGATTGACCAAACATAGAGTAATGTTTGGTGTGAATGCATGTGTATCATGAGAGGAATGAGGGAAATATTCTTGCTCATTTCACAAATTCCAAGGAACAATTTTCAATCCTATAATTAATAGTCTTTCCACCATCATGAATTTTTCCTTAATGATGTATGTCTAGTCTTGTTCTATTTAAACCCCTCATTCGCATTCACATGCTATATGCTGTCACTCACTATTATTTTTTTCAGTCCAAATAATATACACATATACACACACATAACCGAGGTGGAAATTGTAAGAGTGATCAAGCAATTTTATTTAGTCTATATTACTCTTGGTAAGTACGCTACCTATCTTTGAATTATTATTATGTTATAAAATTCAAGAAAATTATTATGGGTCCCATATGATACAATATGATTATGATTATATTAAGGGGACCGGAGTTTAGTAGTGTTACACATAAGAATTCTTACCACCTATGCTGGTAAGATTTTTGTGTTTTCATTATGTTGATTATGATTATTATGTTTCTTTAAGTTATACACAGTAATAATAATAATAATAATAATAATTCATAGCGTACTTATGGGAATTTTATAAATCTCACTCTATAATATTTCCCCTTTCAGGCAATTGATGGTTCGAGGCAGTTAACGTGAAGATGGCAACGAGTTAGGATTAATAAATTGTATTGTGTTCGAAACACAACTTTTAAGTTTCATTTTTTAATACATTATTTATGCTATGTTTTACGTTAATGCATTATTCTTTAATATTAAAATTTTGCAATTAATTATTGAAATTAAAACCTCTTTTTATTTACTTAATGAGTAAAACCATTTTTTGTTACTATTTAAATCCCTATGAAAAAAAAAAGAAAAATCGAATTTTATTTAATGACACTCGAATAATCAAGGATTCAGGTCGTCACAGTTGGTATTAGAGTTAAGAGTTTTATTTTTTTTAAATCAGTTTTGTAAACTTAACATATATTTTCAAAATTTTGAACTTTATGAATTTTCAGTTATCGAAAAAAATAATTTGAGTTACTGTTCATATGAACAGTGATGCATAGTCGTGAATAGTGACGTGCATCGCTGCTCACGTGAACAGGGATGTTGGCACTTTTCACCTTGAACAGTAACTACACGTCGTTGTTCACGATAGTGATGCTGCTCGGTTTTATTAAAAAAATATTCCCATTAATGGGCTGTCCTATTTTGTGTAGAATATGTGTATAGAATTCTAACTTTTATTTGATATGGTATTGAGGTTTTTATTTCATATTATAAGAGTGCATTTTTGAATTGGTTTATATAGTTGGGCTTTATCATCTAAATAGCCTAATACTATAGAAAAGCTTTAGTCTAAGAATCAATTTAGGTCAAATAATTATGATGAGTTTCTTTTTTTTTTTAAATATAAGTTGATATTTGAAATGAGAATTAAGTAGTTTTAAGTCACTAGCCACTATGTCATCCTCCATGACTCGACTTCCTTGAGCCAGATATGTATGCACTTTAAGTATTTGTATAACTCACTTATGAAAATTTCACTTATGAAAGCATGTCTATACGCGAAATAGCAATCATGGATATCTTGACAAAATATGAATATTATTTACGATTTTATTTAGACTTGTTTATGCATAAAAGACAATAATAATATAAAATTTTGAATTTTATAAGTGCTTACTATTATACTTATGATATTATTGATAGAAGACCTAAATCTTAGATTTTATACTATTGTAGAAACCATGAGATATATAGATGGTAGTTATGTGATTTTAAATGCATGTTATGCTTAGTGAGAATGACTCAATTAGAGATTAAGTTTACAATAATGTAAAATCACATATTACACGAATAAGATTAATAATGAATCGACATACAATAATTCATCCCTTTATCACTACCTTTGTAAAAATAAGGGAAAAACTGTAGATGATTATTAATACATTATCTTAAATTTCCAACTTCCGGTACAATAATTTATTCCTTTATCACCACATTTGTATGAAACAAAGAGAAAATTATGGATAATTATTAGTACTTTATCTTCAATTTTTAATTATTAGTACCCCTCTAAAAAAAATTATTTTTGAAAAGTTCTTTCGGAATGAAAAGTAATTACGTTCCTTTCTTTCCGATATATGGTGAGTGGACAAGGTCATACAAGGCGAACTGAGAGGCGCAATCATTTTACTTAGTTACGTAGGAATTACAAGAGAAACCTGAACTACAGTTTGATATAACACTTAGATACCATGAAAAAGATTTACCGAAGGTTAAGAACGAATGTATATTGATTTCATAGGGATGAGATCGTGTATCATCGTGAGCGAACCCTTACTCCTTACTGGAGGCAGTTTATCAATGAAATAAAAAAGAACTTCCACTACCAGACTTTTCCCAACCTATTACTCCAATGCATGAGGGAAATGTGGATAGTTAATCGTGAAGACGTCAGGGATATCAGTAGGATACCAGGCTATGAACCCAATCTGGGCAATGTCATAACAATACCTGAAGTTGACTATAAGAGAAATTTTGTTGGAAATAACCTGAGTGAAGAATATAAACTTGCGTCATATTCCGCGATTAACCCGAAAAAAAAAAAAAAAACCAAGGAAAAACATTAGGGGAATTAGTGGGAGGATACTAGGAAGAATTATTAGATGATGCCTAGTTTGCTTTATGTTTAAATTTATGCTCTTCAATTTTTGAATCTCAGCTTGTTTGGACACTAGGTATGCTTGGTGGTCTATTATTTATGTGAACTTATGAATGTTTATGAATAAATCATGCCATTCATTTATGTTTTATTTCCTTAATTTGACTTAACTTTAAATAGTTACTATCGTTTAATTAAGGCTATAGTACTCTGAAGCAGAAGGAGTAACAATAGCAATAACCAAACCCAATAGTCCACACAACCTATTCAGCCTCAGCTTAATACGATTGACCCACAATTTACCCAGTAATTTCTCACTATGATGCAAACTTTTGCTCAAGTTGCGGCGCCACCACCACCACCACATCCTCAACAGTCAACGCCACTATTTTTTTCGTCACCTCAGCCAGAACAACAGCATGAAGTTGCTCCCAAAACTAGGACCACTGCTATTGTGGTTGAGCAATTCAGGAAACAACATCCCCATATCTTTCATGATAGTACGGAACCCTTGGAAGCGGATGACTGGCTGGTGGGTATGGAGAGAATTTTTGAACACATTGACTGTCCAAAACTTAGAAGGGTGATATGTGCAACCTTTATGCTATGTAAAGGTGCTAGGCATAGGTGGGACACCACTGCAAGATCAAGGGCTTCTGTTCATGTTTGGATGTGGGATGAATTCAAGGAGGTCTTTCTGAAAAAGTACTACCCCATCAGTATCCAAAATCGGAAGGAGGCTGAGTTCTTCATTTTGACTCAGGGCTCAATGACATTGATCGAGTACGAGCAGAAGTTTGAAGAGTTGACTCATTATGCTCCTGAGTTTGTGGATATGGATGAGAAGAAGGCGAGACGTTTTGAGCAGGGTTTGAGGGATGATTTGAAACAAACTATCATAGTACTTCAGCTTGAAAACTATCATGATGTATTAGCAAGGGCACAATTGGCAGATTTCAAGAACCGCACTAGTGGAGAGAAAATGTAGCATAATGGACATTCAGATAAGCAAAAGTGGGTGTATAGGGCAAAGGGAAACACGATTATACCAAGAAGAGTAGAGAAAATTCAACACAAAATGGTAACATGAGTTACCCAGGCTGTGGAAAATGTCAAAGCATCACTAGAGAGCTTGACTTTTGGGAATGAATTCATGTTTCTGGTGTGAAAAATAAGGACATATGGCTCAGTATTGCCCTACGTACGAGAACAACCAGCAAAGGGTATAGGAAAACAAACATCAAAGGCCACAAGGGAATAATCAGCAGAGACCACATGGAAGCAATCAATAGAGGCCACAGTGGAACAACCAGCATAGACAAGGCCATGCACTAGGCGGACATGCTAGGGTTTATACACTGACAAGGCTAGAGGAGGATCAAATCGAAATGTCTTGGTAGGTAAAGTCCTCATATCCGACTTACTAGCCTATGTATTGATAGATTATGGTGCAACTCACTCCTTTATAGTCCTTAAGTTTGTATGTAAACTAGATGTTCTGGCTGAATATGCACAATTCCCTTTAGTAGTAACAATATCTAATGGGGATATAATGACTACTAATCACATAATTAGAATGGAAAGAGTAGAAATTGATGGAAGATCATTGGAGACAAAATTGTATGTATTAAATATGGACGAATTTGATGTAAATTTTGGAATGGACTGGCTATCCAAGAATCACGTGCTAATTCATTGCTTGGAAAAAAAATTAATTTTTCAAAGACTCGGGAAAGATGAATTTCGATGATCTGTAGTTGGAGGTGGAAGCCTGGCTGGTCATATTATTAGAAAGCACTATGAGACTCTTGATGTCCATAATAAGGAAGAGAACAATAGATTGACAGCTATTGAGGTTAGGGTTGTATGTGAATATCTAAAAGTCTTCCCCGAGGAGTTGTTTGGCATACCGCCAGAAGGAGAGGTAGAATTCACAATCGACCTTACTCTCGGCTCGGTACCCATCGCCAAAGCTTCATATAGAATGAGACCCAAAGAATTATAAGAACCAAAGGCACAACTGGAGGAACTATTGGAAAGATGTTTCATCCGGCCCAGTGTATTGCCATGGGAAGAACCGGTGCTATTTGTTAAGAATAAAGATGGATCAATGAGGATGTGCATCGATTATAGAGAATTGAATAGAATCACTATCAAGAATAAGTACCTCTTCCCAGGATTGAGGATTTGTTTGATCATTTTAAAGGTGCAGTGGTGTTTTCCAAGATTGATTTAAGGTCTGGTTATCATCAGTTGAGAATCAAAGCCAGTGATATCTCTAAGATCTCTTTTAGAACTCAGTATGGACACTACGAGTTCTTAGTTATGCCATTTGGACTAACAAATGCTCTTGAAGTCATTATGGATTTGATGAACCGTGTTTTTCACAAGTATCTGATCAGTTTGTTATCATGTTAATCGATGATATCCTGATCTACTCAAGAAGTAATGAAGAGCATGAATAGCATTTAAGGATTGTGTTGGAGGTTTTGAAGAAAGAGAAGCTCTATGCGAAGTTCAAAAAATGTGAGTTTTGGCTAGAGCGAGTAGCATTTATTGGACATATTGTCACGGCTCGAGGGATAGAGGTGAATGCTAGTAAAGTCGAGATAGTGTTGAATTGGTCAAGGCCAACCAATGTAGGATAAATTTGCAATTTCTTAGGCTTAGCAGGATACTATCGGAGGTTCACTTAAGGATTCTCCAAAATAATAGGACCGTGACACAGTTAACATATAAGGGCGTAAATTTTGACTGAACAGAGAGGTGTGAATAGAGCTTTGAGGAATTAAAATAGAAGTTGGTGAATGCTCCAGTGTTAACCATATCCAATGGAACATGTGGTTTTGTGATTTATAGTGATGCTTCGAAGCAAGGTTTGGGATGTGTCTTACAGCACTGCAAAGTGGTTGCCTATGCATCAAGACAATTAAAGCTACATGAACAAAACTACCCCACGCATGACCTAGAACTTGTCGTGGTGGTCCACGCATTAAAGATTTGGAGGCATTATCTTTACAGAGGTAAATGTGACATTTAGACGGACCACAAAAGCTACAAGTACATCTTCACCTAAAAGGAGTTAAATATGAGACAGAGAAGGTGGCTTGAATTAGTAAAGGATTAAGATTGTAAAATTCATTATCACCTAGGCAAGGCTAATGTGGTAGTTGATGCCTTAACTCAAAAAAGGGCAAGTCAATTAGCTATGTTGACTACGCAAGAACTACTATGGAGAGAATTTGAGAGATTGAATCTCGAGGTTGTTACCACTCAATCAAGTGTGGTCATTCGAGTAGCAGCTCTTTCTATCCGACCCACACTCCGTGACAGAATTAAAAGACATTAAAAGGATGCTCAGTCTTTTGAGTATATCAAGTCTAAGATTATCTCAGAAAAGCAGAAGGATTTCACCATAGCTGAAGATAAAACATTATATTATGAATGACGGATGTGTTTACTGGATTTCGAGGAATTGAAAAGAGAGATTCTAGAGGAAGCTCACTCCTCTCCTTATTCAGTGCACCCGGAGGCACAACGATGTACAAGAATTTGAATGCAGTATTTTAGTGGAAAGTCATGAAGAGGAATATAGCTGAGTATATTAAGAAATGTTTGGTACGTCAGCAAGCAAAGACCGAACACCAGGGACCATCAAGGTTACTTGAACTATTGGACGTCCCAGAGTGGAAGTGTGAGCATGTAACTATGGACTTCATGATTGGTTTTCCAAGGTCAGCAAGAGGTCACGATGCCATTTGGGTTATAGTAGATCGACTCACCAAATCAGTTCATTTCTTACCGGTTCGGATGACATTTATTATGGACCAATTCGTACAGTTATATTTGAATGAGATAGTAAGGTTACATGGTGTGCTTGTTTCTATTGTATTGAATAGAGACCAAGGTTCATATCGAACTTTTGGAAAAGTCTACACCGAGCTATGGGAACTAAACTAAAGTTTAGTACGTCATTCCATTCTCAGACGGATGGGCAGCCTTAGCAGACAATTCAAACATAGGATGACATGCTTCAGACATATATACTCGAGTTTGGGGGACAATGGGAGAAGCATTTACCATTATTTGAGTTTTCATACAACAATAGTTATCACAGTTCAATTGACATGGCATCATACGAGGCATTGTATAGGAGAAAGTATAGATCGCCAGTTCATTGTGATGAAATCGGTGAGCGAAAGATTTTGGAGCTAGAGATTATTGAGCAGATGGTGCATGCAATTGATAAAATTCGCGCCAGCATGAAAATTACCTAGGATAGACAAAAGAGTTATGCAGATAGAAAGAGAAAGAGTCTGAAATTTTCAATTGGTGATAAGGTATTCCTAAAAAATTGCACCAACAAAAGGAATGCTACGTTTTGGCAAAAAGGGTAAGTTGCGACCAAGGTTTATTAGCCCGTTGGAGATCTTGCAATGTATCGGGAATGTCGCATAACAGTTAGCATTACCACCATAACTTTCAACTGTATATCACGTCTTGCATGTGTCAATACTTAGGAAGTACGTCCCTGGTCCGAGTCATGTGGTCAATCATCAGTCTATTGAATTACAGCAATGTTTGAGTTATAAAAAAGTACCAATAAGAATTGTTAATAAAAAGTTTCAAGCCCTCTAGAACAAAGTTATCCCACAAGTGAAAGTATAGTGGTGTAATCACTCGGTTGAAGATGCTACGTGGGATCGAGAGGTGGAGATGTGAGCCAAGTATCTACAACTTTTCGATAAATTTTAGGGTAAATTTCGAGGACGAAATTTATTTTAAAGCAGGTAGATTATAATACCCGCATCAAAATTTCTAGGTCTAATTATGAAAATCGAAAATTTAGGGGCTCATTTGAGGGTTAATCCACCTTCTAGGACCTTGTAGCAAACTTACTTAATATAAATGCTAATTCTCATACGTTTTTCTCTTTGAAGAAGGGTTGAATGCTTGGTCAAACCCTTGTATAGAAATCATTTATATATGTTTTTTTTGTCACATTCATGATTTATCAAACATAGGGTAATGTGTAGTGTGAATGTTGTGTATATAGAATGTAGTATTCACGTGAGGAATGAGGAAGATATTCTTGCTCATTTCATAAATTTCAAAGAACAATTTTCAATACTAAGATTAATAGCATTTCCACCATAATTGGTTTTTCCTTAATGATGCATGCCTATTCTTGTCCTATTTAAGCCCCCTATTCACATTCACATGTTACCACTCACTATTTATTTTTTCAATCCAAATAAAATATACATATACACGCACACGGCCGAGGTGGAAATTGTAAGAGGGATCATCAAGCAATTTTATTGGGTCTCTATTACTCTTTCTTTTAAATTTCACGGCAAGTACGCTACCTATATTTGGATTATTATTATGCTATAAATTTCAAGAAAATTGTTATGGGGTCCTATATGGTACAATATGATTATGATTATGTTAAGGGGATCAGAGTTTAATAATGCTACACATAAAAATTCTTACCACCTATCTTCGGTAAAATTCTTGTGTCTCAATTTTGTTGATTATGATTATTATGCTTCTTTAAGTTATACATGATAATAATTCACGGCGTACTTATGAGGATTTTATAAATCTCACATTACGATATTTCCCCTTTCAGGTAATTGATGGTTCGAGACAGTCAATATGGAGATGGCAATGGGTTAGGATTAATAAATTATATTGTGTTTGAAACAGAAATTTTAAGTTTTATTTTCTAAAGACATTATTTAGGCTATGTTAATCGTCAATGCATTATTTTTTAATATTAAGTTTTCACAATTAATTATTGAAGTTAAAACCGCTTTTTATTTACTTAATGATTAAAATTATTTCTTGTTACTATTTAAGTCCATATGAAAAAAGAAAAGAGAAAAAATGAAATTTATATAGTGACACTCGAATAGTTAAGGATTCAGGCTGTCATAACATATAAGACACTAAAATATTGGTCAAAACCCCACAACGATTCCTTTTTTTTCTTTTTTTTTTTTTGGAGAAAAACCAATGCAATTTATTTAACGTGAAATATCAAAATTGTGCACACATCGGATTAGCATGGTTTCGAGTTAATCCAGTAGCTAACTAATGAGGCTATCAAAGCCCATGGTTTCAAGTTTATCCAAATAAAGAATGAGCTACGAATTTTTGAAGTCAAGGCAAAAGCTGAAAAGTTAAAAAACAACAACAATAAACTTATTGCTAACTTTTGTTTAAGAAACGAGAAACTTAAAAGTTAATTTCTAGTAAACATAAATAATCATGAAAAGTTTCTTAAAGTAGTTCTACAAATGATGCTCATCGAAATCTTATTATTCGGAACGCGTAAACAATGTTTTTATACTCAAATAATAACTTTAATTCACCCGACTTCTCTGTAGCACGTTGCATCACCATCTACCCATTTTCAATGCCCCAAGTAAATCAAATCAACCTTTAAGAATGGAATTACCCATGAGTTGAAAATTCTTAGATATTATCTGTATATTTCGTTATCAAATTAGAAAATTCGAACTATATATTCGCGTAGATGGATTTTCAGCAAATTCAAATTCTATAGAATTATCATAACATGTAGAGTCGGAAAATGATCATTCTGACTATAGTAGTGCCAAACACCATACCCAAATGCACCAATTTTTTTTTTACTTTAAAAAAAGGTTCATAACTTGCAAATGAAATAAACACATGCACTTCTCTACCTACCTTAGTTCGAAACTCCTGAATTGACGAAGTTTGACGACGAATGTTATTTTTCGATGGCACCCGATACTTAAGAAATCTACCTCTCTCTCTCTCTCTCTCTCTCTCTCTCGTTTAGGTTTCATTCATGCACTTTACTTAAATTTTAATGCAATACTTGTGTGTATAATGCAATGTGTGTGTGTGTATATACATTTGAGGTTTAATGCTTTAGTTTTTCACCAATTAATGCAACCGTTTCATTCCATATATGTGTGTGTATATGGCTGTTCATTTTTAATTTGAGGAAGATGAAATGAAATGGATCTTTAAATTTAATATTCGCCCTTGGTCCTTATACTTATTACTTAACAAATAAGGAAATAATAATTTAAATTCCCAAATTTATTTAAAACTTTTAATATGATCCTTCTGAAAAATAACATTTGTGAAAATCTAGTCTTAGAAACATTTACTATATATAAAATAATTTTTCCTTATCGGGTCCAATTTTTGGGAAACATTAAATTCCATCCTACCTCATTATATATATATATTTTATTTATTTATTTATTTATTATTATTATTTTTAAAACATGCATAGGGTTGAAAGGGCCATTGTGTTTAGACCAGAAGTAGCTTAATGAACCACCATAAGATTACAAATAAATTTATTAAAAGAATATTTGACTAATATTCAGCTTTCATTTCTTATGTAGGTCAAGCATAAATTTTGTTTATGGACTAGGCTCGTGGTGCTCAATCATTAAATTTAGAAGTATATGCCTAATTACACACGCATATTTGGACTTCTACAACATCCAAAATAAACTGGTTAATAATCTACGTTGACATTCTTCGACAAATTTTCTTTAATATCCTCTTTATCATTTATAATTTCAATTGCTACATTTTGTACAAAAGTATTATAATCATTTTTGCTTTTCGGTTCAATTTTTTTCCCGTAACGACAGAACTTATTAATATATCTAAGCCCTTGTTTGATCCACTATTATTTTCAAAATACATTTTTCTCTCTATTATTTTAACCACATATTTTTCAATAATATAATATTACACGCAAATTCAAAACTTTTTCTTATTTTTTAACTGCATATTCTTCATCAAATCACTATTTAAAAATGTATTTTTGTCAGGAGAGGGGGGNGGGCTCAAACATGCTCTAAATTTTTAATATTTTGGGTATTTGTACCTCTTGCAGAATTTAACAATTATTGTGTATGTAATCTCCAAGAATGCGCCTCCTAATGAGAGATGCTTTTCTATTAGCTCTATTTTTCTTTTAATATTTTTATCATGAAATAGAATGTCCTCACACTTCAAGCATGCTATTTATTTATGAAATGCAATGTTAGATTGTCCTTCTAAGATGTCAATTCGAGTTGGAGTTTTTAAAGTTGGTGTATGAGATATCGTCAATTTCTTTGATCGGTAAGTGAATCTAAATGAATTATCTTTGGAACAAATGGTTCAAATTATCTTGTGCGAAGACCTAGACTATGCCTTTGCAATCTCACCATTTTACTGATTTGCTTGCAAGGACCTAGCTAATGCCCTTGCATTCTCAGCATTCTCAAGCTTTAATGATAGTTCATAGAGGCATATACATCTACAAGGTAATACCTTTCATATTAAAGAATGTAGAGGCCACTCATCAGTGGTTACTCAATCAAATGTTCGCAGACCATATTAAAAAGACTATGAAAGTATGTGGATGATATACTAGTAAAAAAGCTTGACGGCAAGTGAGCGAATAGCCCACCTGAAAAAATAGATTCAACATTCTTCGGTGCTATCGAATGAAATTCTAATTATTCCAACTGATCATGATACCTAACCTCGGACATGGAGGCTTGGGCTCTACAAGTCACTACGATTGAGGCGTTTAGTTCACTTTACTCACTTTGTTGATGGTAGTTGTTAGGACAAGTAAGCACGGGGATGTGAAGTGCGGGCTTCAAGTGACTTCTTACTATTTGTTAGCTGGCTGTCACGTGGCCAATTATGTGGGACGAAACGTAACACGCATATGACCCATTTGACATTGCTTTTACTTTTACTTCATGTAAAAAAGTTTTTAAATGAAGGCTACTTTAATTTTTGTTTGAAAATTAATTTTTAGTAGAATTTCTTATTTCGAAAGTACTTTTAGAGGAAGTCACGTTAGACTAATTTATTCTAAGAACTCTTCTAACTAGAAGAAACATTTCATAAAATTAGTCAACGGATCCAAAAGTAGCTTCCGAGTCTCAAAAATTCTTTTTAACTTTTCAAAATTATGCCAAATGGGCCCATAATATTTTCATATTTGATGAGAGCGTTTTAGACCACTACTCTTGTGTATGGTGCATAAGCTCTGATCTCGTTGCCTTTTACATTTGGATTAGCCCAAATGATCCATGTCAATAGATTTTGGCACGGATCATAGTTCAACTATCCAACTAAAAATTAACGAACAGTTATCCAGGAGTATTTGCCTCGTTAGCCGGTAGATGGAACATCAAGTATTATGATTACAATAAAATATCTATAAAATAATAATGTTGGAATCAAGGAAAATATTATTTTAGAGTGATTATTAATTTATTGATAAATAAATAATTTATTAATTTATCGATAAATGAATATTTATCAATTTATAGAGTATTTCATATTTTTATAACTTGTATTATATTTACCATAATACATGTAGAAATTTTTTTTTTTAAAACATTGAATGTGACGAAATTCAAAATTTAATATGTAAGCATATAAAAAGACGCATGCATACATACATTAAATAGAAAAAATTAATGTATATGCATTTGTTTCAAAATTTAATATCTTGGATGATTAATCATTTAAGTTATTTCATGTACACATAAAACATAATTTCTGCAGTCATTAGTTTAAACTTAGAACCTCAATAATTCCAAATTTCACACATTTTTTTTTATAATGGCGTCTCGTTTAAAAGAGTTAAAAAATCTACATTGATTGATGAAAAGAGGAGAGAATTGCGTGAATATGAAAATGAACATCCCTCTTATATTAAAAAAGATTTGCAACAGTGGGATCAATCAAAAGATTTTAGATGCATATTTGTAAGAAGAGGCGAATTGAAAAAAAAAAAAAAGTTATTGGCAAATTAAAAGTTTGTTAATTTGTATTAATATAAACTTTTATAAATTTAAGTAATTAATTTGCATATCATTAGGCCTTGAAGGATCTCAAAGAAATTATTATTTTGTACATGTAGCCAGAGTTATTAATTTAGTACACTAACCCAAGTCAAGATCGAAATTTTTTATTATTTAAGCGAGATTATTAATTTATCTAACATTCATTTATCGAGATTTTACTGTAGTTCAATTAAAGCTTTGCATGCAAACTTCTAGAATTATATGAAGTTAGTAGCAAGTTCAATATACAATAAATAAATATTTTAAGTTGAGATTTTGGTTTACAAAAAAGTACGACTAATTAGATTATACCATGTTTTTTGTTAATTGCATCATACATTTATTTAGGGATGCACAAAAATCAACCAAAACAGATCGATTTGGGTTACTTTTAAAGTTTAATTGGGTTGAGTTGAAAAATCAAATTTGAGGTCGGGTTGGGCTGTATTGTGTTGGGTCTTGGGTTATGAATTAAAACCTGACCCGACCAAACCCAACCCGATGAATTAAAAAATTAGTGCCTAAAATGAAAAAAAAAAAATTAAGTAGACACAATAGTGGAGACAAGCAAACGACTTAGGATGTATGAGCGTCCCCTTTTTACATAGGCTAACTTGTATGAATATTATGAATAAATGTAAAGTTATTTAACGATAAACTAAAAATTAATGGCACGATTCTGATATGAAAGAATCCCAAAAATTTTGTAAAAAGGAAGATGCTTTATGATTTCAAACTTATTTATACATTAATTTTCAGAAATAATTCATTATACAGCTTTAAAAAAATAACATGATTCAACTTGAATCGGCCCCAAACACATATCGGCCAACCCAACCAAAATCGACCCAAGCTTGATTAGTTTGGATTGTGTTGGTTTGATTTAATATCAAACCGATCATATTGGGTTGAGTTTGAGTTGGATAAAAAATCAACCCAACCTAAACCAACCCAACTAACTCAGGTGCACCCTACTTTTATTAAAATAAGTCTTTTCATTTTATATTTATATTCTCAACTCTTATATATCACAATCTTATATTTAACATTCAATTAATGAGTACAATTTATTTTTTTTATGATGGTTTCTATCAAATCATTATCTCTCAAGATGTGGATCATCTTAACACAAAGGTTACACTTGACAGTTATCATGTCAAAAACGACCATTTTGCTAATTTTCCTAAGAAATTATCTCAAAATCGTTTAGACGTAAAAAATCATAACCACAACGTGTACGTCTTTTTAGGCTCCAAGTTTTAAACAAGTTCTCTACGTAAATTGATGTAGACATTTTGTCACTGTGAAAACCAAGATTAGATGAATGAGAATTCGATTGTTTCTTCATCAATTACTTCAAAGTCGAGATAGTTATCCTCAAAGTAAGGAAAATTTCAAGTTTTCACCTTTTTGTAGCCTAAAAAAGAAAAACAATTTTAGTAGAATTATTCTATGGGTACATGAAAATTGATACAGAACTTGTACAAGAATTCAAAACCGCCTACGTGGCAACAAAGAAAAAAAATGAGAAATGAAAATGAAAAAGGGTCCAATCCGGGAAAATCGTTTTCCTACCACAATTTCCCCAAATAGACTCCACTCCGCTACTCCAATAGCGCTCAAAAATCCGGCCGGCAACATTCTCCATCTCCACCGATAATCTGACTACCCTTTGATGATAATCCGATCAAAGCCCGACTTTATCCATCTCCAGATATGGCTAATCCAAAGGCGCGTGAAAGCAATTCCGGAATCGACAAAGGGTCAACGACACATCTGAAACCACTTGAGGCAAACCCAGATGACAAACTGGTATTTTCTTTGTTGGTTCTAATGTATAGGTGATGCATCCCTGTTTTTTGCAACCTGTAAATACCTAGAAGGGTTTTAGAAATGAGAAACTTGAAAAACTGTAGTGATGTCACTGTTGACCCCGAAAAATATAACGTAAACGTGGACAATAGATGCTAGACCCACTCACGTCTACTCAAGCAAGTTCCGATGCATTTTGATCGAAGGACCGGTAAGAGAAGGAGAACACATGAATGCAAGAGATGCTTTATGGCGTGTGACAAAAGTGTTCGAGTATCGACGGTAATGACTAGGATGATTGCGCTAACAAACAATCACCGACAGAGCGTAAACAACCTAAGATGAAATCAATAAATATAAAACAAGCAAGAAGGTTTCTCGAGTGTTTTTTGTATTTTAGAATCAATATTCTAGTGACCATTTTATTATCCAACCCCTTACATATTACAAAGACCACCTATTTATAGTATTTTGGTCAACGTGGCGTCCGTTGGATCACAACCATGTGACCTCATCTTCTTGACTGGAAACTCACATCACAAAGTCTGTCATAACAAATATATGACAACATGTCAGCCGCCCTATACATTATGCTAACACACTTGACATTCTTTATTACAAACGTTACAACATTCACTCCTAAAGGTTGTCTATAAATCTTGTAAGAGATAGGTTCAGCTTTAGGGACTTCGGGTAAACTAAGGGCCTTGGTTGGATGGAGCTTCATATTGGTGGTCTTCTATGTGAAGAGCTTCAACTTCTTCTTTGATTTCTAAGGTAGCGCTTCGGCTGAACGGCTTCAACTAGTTAGGCAGTGCTTCGGAAGCCTTTAATTGACTTTTTTGTATTTAACCAATTGGGTTTCTATTGATTTTACTTTCCACGTGGCACTTTGATTGTAGTCTCGGTGACGAGACGTAATAATAGTTCCTAAAAAGTCTAGGCATGATTATTTATGCAATGTATAACTTGTTTGAAAATTTTTGTTAGGGGTGATTTTTACACCCCACATTGGTCCCCCAAGTTTAAGTATAAATATTTATAATATTGTTAGAACTAGAAAGTAGCTGATTTACACGAATTATCTATCCATATTGTCTGAAGCTATGTACCTGGTGACCTCTGAATTTCTGGAATAAATTGGAAGGATGTTATTAGGATATATTTGTTCGAGATTGTTCCATCCGAAGTTGCTTGTTTTTTTGAAGCCCTATCTGAAGCGATTGAGGTAGAGTGCCTTAGCTACTTGCCCAGGCTGTGACTTCTTAATTATAGTGAATCAAGTTTTTTGAAATGTTTGGACGACGAGGAGTCCTCAATTATTGTGTCCAATGATTTGTTGTTCTGTATGTTTTTAAGAAAAGATAGCCGAACTTGTTCGTCTTCTCATACATACAATCATCATTGCATTTAATGCGGAATGATGGCGTCATATACGCGTCCTACGAAATTGAGATGCATTAGAGCGCGAGATGCAGAGGGTTGATCCGGGCCATAGAAGACAAAGAGTATGTTGTACTGAGTGACTTAGATTGAAATCTCAAATGAACGGTTAAATGACCCAGATCGATATCTAGCGGTTGGGATTAAGAGTTCTTACCTATAAAAGGCAACAGTTTGGGGCAAAAAAATTACTTTTCAATTTACTCAATTAGCAATCTTATCCTTCAAATCTCTCAATCTCTTTTCTTTTCATTCCTTTGCTTTCATAATCTCCAGTGACTGTTTCCTATCGTCATTTGGGCATTTAGTAAATATTTTAACACTTCTGTACTAAAAAACTTAATGGCGATTCACATTTTACTAGGGGATACTGATCTCAACCAAATGACTGCTGAAATGAGGGTAACAAGCACAAACACGGCCAACCTGGTTCGAGCCGTTAGGGTCAGACAAAGTGTTTTATTCGTCTAGGAAGGTAAGAGAAATGACGAGGTAGCTTTGGGGCAGCCAAAATCCCTCAAACTGTAAACGTATCCCACTTAGTAAATTTAAGGAAAAAATACTCTATCCCATATGACATCAAACTCACGTCTCCCTCTCCTAATGAGCGTGCCTGTTTTCTTAAGGCGAGACTTCGCCTACCCCTTCATCTTTCTTTATTTCTGAGGTTATACGGGTTGGCTCCTACCCCGCTCGTCCCCAATGTTTTGGTCCAATTAATGAGAACCTATTCCTGTGGAAAGAGACCTCTATTGGAGATAAGATGTCCCTCCATGTTGGGAAAAGTGGATTCCAAGGTGTGGTACTCCTTATATTTGTAAGGGTCACATTTTCCCTTTGTCTTAGGTCTTCTCTCTTCCATCAAAGGATGGAAGGAGATGTGGTTCTAGGAGAGGGAGAAATGGTAAGAGTGTGAGGGTAACACAGTCCCTTACATGGCAGTGCCGACTTCCTACTCTGAAGCTCGTAAGTAATGTGCTTAACCTTCTTTTTTATTTATGTTGATTGTGATCTTAACCTCTTTTTGTTATCTTGAAGGGTTCGTGGAATGCTTTGAGCTCAGATGAAGTGAGTGAGAGGTTGTTGAGAACATATACCGACACATCGTCACGTGAATTTGATTGTTTAATTAATTCTAATCAGTTCTTTAAAGAGTTTCACTTAATGGCCCGAAGAGGTAATGCCAATTTTCAACGTTCTTTGTAGTTTTGCATGAACACTTGCTGACCTTATCCCTTACTTTTGCAGAAAACTTTGAGAAGATGAGGCATCCCACTCTTAACGTGGCCACCATTCTTGCTACCACCTCTACTGCTGGAGCAAAGGGCTAAAGCCGTCATCTATTGTAGCAAAATAGGTGAGGAACCAAGAGGAGAGAGTCAGTCGAGAGGTTGGCGGTCAAGAGGGAGAATGGCGACCTCTCCTGAAGGATAAGGGGAAAAAGATAGTGGAAGAGGTCCCCAAGAAAAAAAAATAACGTTTTCCCACCATCGGAGAAGGTGGATCAACGGCCACTCCACCCCCACGCTCCAAAGTCGTCACTGGGGAAAAGTTGATGGCAGCTGCTATAGCTATGGTGAGGGGGGCAGAAGAGGCCAATTGTTGTGGAGCCTTCAAGAAACAACGCTTAATTCTTGAAAAGACTGCTTCTGAATTATTGTGAAGTATTAAAACTTGTCCCATCCCTTTGCAAACTGTTGTGCATCCTTTTTCAAGGAGGGCCAATAATATAATTGTCTTAATACAATTTGCACCGAAGACCATCCTCCTGAGTGGTTGCCATTATGAATTTCACGGAGCACATAGGTGGCTTGATCTCCCCCTATGCATCAGAGTAAGGGCAAGGAGAAACTCCATTTGTATAGCACATCGTCTTGAAAAACAAAAATAAGCAGCTCATCTTCTGAGCTTCTGCACCTCCTATCTTTTAGAGGGTAATACTTTGTCCTTAAGGAATCTTATTATTGGCTTCATCCATAATGAGGTATCCTCTACCCACATCACTTCTTCATCTGTAGTAGTAGAGGGCCTAGGAACGTATTCTATGGGCACCACAATGAGCAGTTCAGAATCTTTACTATTGGCCAATTTTGAGAGAGCATCGACATGAATATTTCTGAACGTGGGATTTGCCCAACTCGAATTTCTCAAAATCTGGAATAAGATTCTTGACCAATTTCAGATAGATCACCAGTCTCTTTGCTTACATTTCTCTAGCCAATTTGATGCCAGCTAGGAGGGCCTCGTATTCTGCTACATTGTTTGAGGTCTTGAAGCCGAACCTCTCAGCACAATTAAGCTTATGTCCTTCTGGACTAACCAGGACTACTCCGTCTCCAGATCCAGCATCTCCCGATGAGCTATCAACAAAAAGGTTTCAGTAGGGGTTCGACGAGTTCCATATCCTCTTCTATTTTTGGAACAAGGGTGAACTCTATCACAAAATCTACCAAAGATTGTTCTTTAACAGCGGGCTTTGGTTTGGACACACTATCAAACTTGCTAAGCTCCACAACCCATTTTAGTAATCTTCCGGAAGTATCGAGCTTCTGCAGCACTTGCTTGAGAGGGAAGTTAGTCAACACTTGTATGGTGTGAGCTTGGAAATATGACCTCAATTTTCGGGAAGCTGACACCAAGGTTAGCATTAATTTCTCCATGTTTGGATAGTCAGTCTCTGCAGCTAAAAATGCTTTGCTTATGTAATAAACGGGCGACCAATATCATCATCCTCTCTTACGAGGATTGAACCGGTTGCGTTGCGTTTTACTGTTAGGTATAGCTACAACAATTTGTCAGTGTTGGGTTTGGAGAGTAGGGGAGCCTGCCCCAAGTGCATATTCAGTTCCTGTAGGGCTACCTCACATTCTTCGGTCCATTGAAACATATTTCCTCCATTAGAATCTTGAAGAAGGGTTGGCATTTATCCCTTACCTTTGAGATGAAGCAATTCAAAGCATCTACACGTCCAGTGAGGCTATGCACCTCTTTAGGTTTCTGAGGTGACCTCATTTCAATCAAGACTTTGATCTTCTCTGGGTTGGGTTTAATGTCTTCTTGATTGACCATGTAGCCTAGAAATTTTCCAGAGGCCATTCTAATGGCACATTTCAGGGGGTTAGCCTCATCCTGTACCTCTGCAATATTTGGAAAGTTTCGCCGAGGTGCTTGACATGATCCTTCGCCTTCAAGCTCTTCGTCAACATGTCATCCACATATACCTTAATTGTCTTTCCAATGAAGTCAGCGAACATCTTGTTGACAAGTTTTTGATATGTGGCCCCCTCGTTTTTCAACTAAATGACATGACTTTATAGCAATAAAGACCCTTATATATTATGAAGGACGTATGTTCTTTATCAACTGGGAACATCAGAATTTGATTGTACCCGGAGTTGACATCCATAAGCAGTTCGTGTCCTGCTACTGAGTCCACTAGTTGATCTTTCCGAGAAAATGAAAAGATGTCCTTAGGACAAGCTTGATTTAGGTTTGAGAAATCCACATACACTCTCCACTTTCTGTTGTGCTTTTTGACCAAAATAGGGTTAGAAACCCACTTTAGATACATTGATTCCTGGATAAAGTGATTGTCGATTAACTTCTTTACTCATCCCTTAAGGCTTCATATTTATTTGGATTGATGGCTCTTCATTATGTGAACTGTAGCCTTAGGATAAATTTTTAAGTGATGGCAACTAATTTTTGGATCAATACCAACCATGTTCTTATGCTTTCAAACAAAGACGTCCAATTTGTGGCACAAAAAGCTTTTCAACTTTTCTTTGGCCTTTAGTAGCAGATCTTTTCCAACCTACAAGCATTTAGAAAGATATTGGAAATCGACTTAGAAACTCTCCAATTCTTCTGCTAGGCTGTTTGAGGCTCACAATCAATGATACGAGGATCTAGTTCCTCCAAATTAGCTATTTTTTCAGCAACTCTCCCTTCTTTAGGGAGCACTTGCATTTCTAGGACAACCTCTTCTTCAGAGGTATTTAGGCGTTCATCATTTTGATGTCTCTCCCTTGTTCAGGGACGTAATCTATGTCACGTCTGTCAAGATTACATTGCACACTTGGGTTCTGCTTTTCTAAAGAAGTTTGAACAGCATTCCTTTACAATTTTTTGGTCGTCCCTGACCGTGGCAGAGCCGTTCTCCATTGAGAACTTTATACATAGATGGTTAATGGACGTAACGGCCCATAGTTCCTGTAACGCCGGCCTCCCAAGAACTCCATGGTAGGTAGAAGGGTTATCCACCACAAAAAATTACATAAAATGATGAGCAGTTAGGGGTGTTGTTCCCATCTCTATTGTGAGATTTTACCTCGTAGAATGACGTTATAGCTAATGAAGCTATACAAGGGTGAATCAATTCGGGTCATCTCGTGGTCAACTTTCATTTTATTAAATGTTGCTCCAATGATGATGTTGACAGAGTTTCCATTATCCACTAGCATTATTTTTAGGCCATTGCGGCTACAACGACCTTCGCCACTAGGGCATCACAATATGGATAATGCACGCCAACTAAGTCTTCTTGCGAGAATGTGACGGGTTGAGCCCTTCTCTCAGTGGAGGGTCGATTGTTCTTTACTATGAAACTTGCCATGGGGAAGTCCATTGCTTTCCTTGCGTAGTTTCTTTGGGAGTTTCTGGATTCTTCCCCAAGTATACGAGCCTCTGAAAATTATGTCAATTTTTTTGATAGGTTCACAGCTAGTGTCAGTTATAGGGCTTTTTCTCTACCTTTGACGTCCCTAGTTCTCTCTCCATCATTGTCTCTCTTCCGAGGGACGTTGTCTCTATTGGGGCGCCTCGGCCCATCATTCATGGACTGTTGGTTCCGTCTAGAAAGAGCGTCTCTTCAAAGGAAAATATTCCTCCATTGATTATTGTTCTGAGGATACATTGCAATATCTCTATACCCAACAATGTTGTGACTATAGATGTGAGGTCTATGGTGAGTAGTCGGGACGACTTACGAGGGTTCCCTTTCTTCGGGGTGTTCCCTAGTCCTTTGAGGTGCAGATGTTTCATTGGTTAAACTCATGGTGATAAGCTTGATCTGGCCAAATAATATTCATTTCTTTAAAGGCTACACTAGCTTCCAATAAAACGGCTTATATAGGACTTTCTCAATAGTCTTTTCTTAAAAAACATTCACCTTTTTAAAGGTTTAAAAATCATTTCACTATAAGAGTTGTTTCTGACTGGTTTTTTCCCATCGAATTTTCGTGGTCAAAATGTGTGATTTCCCTTAAACGACATCAATTGGTTGACACGAAAAATATAATGCAAATGTGGACAACAGATGTCGAGCCCACTCAAGCTTACTCAAGCAAGTTTCGACACGTTTTGACCAAAGAACCGGTGAGAGAAAAGTATTCAGGCAATGACGATAGTGACTAAGATGATTGCGCTAACAAACAATCACCGACAGAGCATAAACAGCCCGAGATCAAACTGATAAATATAGAACAAGCAAGAATGTCTCTCGAGTGTTTTTTGTATTTGAGAATCGATATTCCAATGACCATTTTATTATCCAACCCCTTACAATTTACATAGACCACCTATTTATAGTGTTGTGGTCGACGTGGTATCCGTTGGATCAAAACCTTGTGACCTCATCTCCTTGGCTGAAGACTTAAATCACAAAGTCTATCATATTAAATATATTGACATCGGGTTAGCTATCCTATACAATGGGCTGACACGCCTAACATTCTTTATTACAAACTTTACATTAATCATTTCTAAAGGTTGTCTATAAATCTTGTAAGATATAGCTTCAGCTTCTGGGACTTCAAGTGAACTAAGGATCTCGGTCGGATGGAGCTTCGTATTGGTAGTCTTATGTGTGAAGAGCTTCGATTTTTTCTTTGATTTCTAACGTAGCACTTTGGCTAAACAGCTTCAAGTGTTAGGCAGTGCTTCAGTACAGGAGCTTTAACCTTTAATTGATTTCTTTGTATTTGACCAATTGGTTTCTGTTGATTTTACTTTCCATGTGGTACTTTGACTGTAGTCTGGGTGGCAAGGCGTAACAGTCTCTCCAATATATTAGGGGTGATGTGTAATGTTTATACTTTATAAAGTGGATTTTTATCTCGTTTAACTGAACTTGAAAGGCCATTATTAATCTGTAGTTTACTTGACATTTATGGTGTCATACAATAATTACAACTGATAATGTATAGAATTAGTCAATTCGTTCGCAAGGGAAAATGAGTACTTTACTTCGTTCTGAAATGAGTTGTTCTATTAATTATTATTCTGATTGGTTTTTTGTTGCAAATCTGTTGTACGAAAGAGATTCTGGAAAATGAGAATCATGATTTATTGGTGGAATGTGATAATGACAAAGTTATGGATGATGTGAATATAGTGGAAAATGAAAAGTTAGGGTGAATGTGCCCAAGGTAGGTATGATGTTTAATGGTTTAAAAGAGATCTTGGATTTCTACAAGAGATATGGTTATAGTGTGGGTTTTCCAATTAGGAAATGGAATTCGAAAAAGGGCAAAGATGGAGAAATACGATATGTAACATTCACAGGTGGCCGTGAAAGCTGAAGAAGTTATGCTACAAGCGGTTCTTTGAAACCGCAACCAACAAGTCGATAGATTGTAAAGCAAGGATATTCGTATCTCTGGACAATCTTAGAATATAGAGAATTAGCAAAGTCTACCTCGACCACAATCATAAAACAAAAGTCTAGGTTGTTTTGATGCAATCGAGAATTGAGTGCAAGTCCAAAATGGAAACTTGAGGTGAATGATATGACATGAATTCCCTTGCACAAGAGTTACAACTCCGCAGTGATCAAAGCAGGTGGATATGAGAATATGAGTTGCGTGGAAGTTAATACACCCATAAAACCCAAATATCATGCTTACCAAATGTTCGCTGTAGATTCTACCAGAAAAGGAGGAGATTGCGGGTATTTAAACGAATGTCAAACGACAAACCAAGTAAATACAAAGTTAATACATTATTATCTATGTTCTTTGCTGCTTTGTCGCCATCCAGAGGTGGAGGTTAGTGCAACGAACCGTTTCACTTTGGGTGGGATTTGGTTTCGAAGGTTTTTAGTGAACTTGGGGCAAAATGACGAGAGAGCAATCCCTTTTGTTTCAATATTTCACTTTTTATAGGTATGAGAGGCTTAGGACCCTCAAGGACAAATGATTGATTTACCCATTCAAAGCAATTTACGCGAAGGACTCTCTTTTACAGAATATATCATTTCTTGCTATGGAGCCTGGTTTGAAGAGGCTCATATACGAAACGCCGCGAAATAATACCCGGAGAGGGAGAAATGGGGAGTCTGCTTTAAAATCGGCCGCACCCGTACCCACCCCCGAGTATTAATTAACTACCACGTAGGCATTTCCAAATTCCTGTACATTTCAGTTTAGCATTCTATGTACCTATTGCGGAATTGATTTTAGTAAGAGTAATGTTGTTTAGTCTCATGTGTTATAATCCCAGTTTATGTGGCATTAACGTGACATTAAATAATAAGTGAAATAATTTAATTTCATCTTTTATTTAACCTATCATCTAGTGCCACGTAGACTGTGGTTGCAACCCTAGTGGAGTTATATAGCATTATTTTTTAATTAAACTCTTGTTTGATGGCCATTAACAATAGTTAGTTTTTTTTTTTTAGAAAAATAAAAATTTTGAAATAGTGATTTTTTGAAAAATGTGTGATTAAGAAAGGAAAATTTTGAATTTATATACAAAAATATTTATTGTGAAAATATTTAGTTGAAAATAAATTTTAGAAAAAAAAAGAATTTTTGAAGAATAATCATCAAACATGGACTAAATAAAATGTAAATTATATTCAAAATAGAACCAAGCCCATTCTGAGAGTTAATTAGTACATCAATTTAACAAATATGTAACAACTTTTTATGTGCTTGTGCAAGCTTAGCTCATGTAGAACCCTGTCTACTAGACCTAATTGGGCCATTGATTTTATTTTTATTTTAAATTCCAATCATAAATTTTTTTTGACCATTTGATGCTTGAGATTTCTTGGATTAATTACGTCTTGCACCTGAATTGGAAAATGTTCCATGTTACTCGGACCTCCAAGTGTCCATGAAACACACTTTACACCTCTAATACTGATTCGATACATTTTCCCGACTCTAATAATCGTAACCTTGTGGCAGTATGCAATAATTATTTTGTCCAGGAAGGACATACCTGCAAATGATAACATTAAACAAACTAGCAGTCAAGATGTACGTTTTAAATAAATAATTAGGAAGGATTTGATTGAGAGGATCACAACATTAACAAAAGTCAGGGATCATGGCTGAATTTTTCCATCCATACCGTCCTTCCAGCCATTAGTTTTTGTAAAATTGCCTGCGGAAACAAAATCTATGCAAAACAAACTATGAATACTGTCAAAAGGAAGAATTAGACAGTGGAATGCATGCTATAAATGATCACGATATTGAAGAAACTAAATTTTATTCCAAAACGGCATGCACATATACTAGAATGTTGGGCTAAAAAGAACTAACCGGACAAGAGTGCTTTGATTTAAGTCCTCGATATAATTTAGGCCATGAGATTACAAGTTTTACTTGACGAAATTCAGTAGATGTTTTCCTTAAAGGAGATGAGTTCACGTTGCAAAAGATGCTCAAATCCAACTTAAAAATTTTAAACTGAACACAACCACTAATAGGGACACACCGGTAAGCTGTGCATAATAATCAGAAGTCTGGAACGTAGCCTTTATGCTCTTGTACTCTGCAAAGAACAATGGTAAGTCATATTACTCTGTAATGGTTAATGATAGATAGGTCAAAGAGGATTAACACCTTTAATTATTTAGTCAAGTTGCGTAACCCCTGCTCTTTACCTTCCAACCTTTTCATGCAAACCAAAGTGTAAAGCTCTAGAATGGAGAAATCTGCATCAATAAGTTGAAATTTGCACTTAGATTCCATGAAAAACAGATTTTGGGTTGTTGAGTTTTGATATACAATAAATCCCGGGAGATGATGTTAAACTGTTTTTTTTTTATTATACTTCATAGGCCTCGGCAGATGAGTGAAGTGAAATATCGACATCACAATCGCTCAAACCAATCCTACAACCTATTTGAGCCATTTGAAGCAACCTAATCTAATTGGTGTAACTCATGACCCAACCCGTAAATCTTGGATGACTTCTTAGGTTAATAACCCACTTACCCATTATTTATTAACTATTGGGCCTAATTAATACCTAACCTAAAAGTCCACTCCAAAACATATACATATGTTTGACCCTGTGTGTTGGCTATATGTGTATGAAACATATATTGCACCTTACCTGTGTGTGAGAACACCGATGGCTACAATTTGCTTTGTGCTTCTACTGTTGAGATCATTCTTCCCATTTTTCTTTCAGCCTTTGTGGCTAGTATTAGAGGTTGCATATAGTTCATACTCCATCATTTGTGGGCTAGCCAAGAAAACAACTGATTGGTGTTTGGTTTGTGTTTTGGATTGAGGATTGTGGTGGTCGATTAATCAAAACTGAGCCCAGACTCCACGAATCAAAGGCCTATTATTCTACAATTGGTATCAGAGCATCAATGAGGTGGATTGGGTTCTAAAATCTGACTAGAAGCTGATCTGAAACAAAGGAGAAACCAGATGAAAAAGGCTGTCCAGATTTTTTGTAAAAATCGTACCTGCAATTCTGTTTTCCGGCAAAACCATTGGCCATTTGAAGAATCCAAGACCACCAGCGTGTTGAGCATGGCAAGGCACTCCTGCCTGTCCGGCGCATGGGAGTGACGGTCGGTGACGACGGCGGCACGGTAGCTCTTGCAGAACGCGTATGGGCGCGTGGGACCTCTTTCGACGATGGTCTCTTCAGGCAGAATATTTATAACATGATTTCTAGAGATTTTGTATCGTTAGTTTTGTGTTCAGGTTATATAGTGAAATCTGGACGATTTTGCCCCTGTGCGTTTGTGATTCAATTTTTGCTTGGTTGGTTGCTATAGTTGCTGGAAACTTTAGGGCGAATAGTGGTGACCCTAAAGTATTAAATTCGCATCTCTCGTAATTTACGAACTCAGGTAGGTTCGTTCTGGTAAATTGGTTTATCCCATTTAAATTTCAACATTAGCGCATCATCGTGTGGGGTGACATTAGGATTGGGGTTACCGTGAAGGGGTAATAATTGATCGTGCCAGAAATTTAGAAACTATTTGCTCTATTTAAAGTGTTGGATTAAATTGCAAGTTGATAATTACTTCCGTGTTTAATTGCCTGAGATTTTGAATTCGTGTTGACATTTTTTCGTGCTGCATTGACTATTCTGTTAGAGAACCTAGACTTGTCCCGTTTGAACATTCCCTTAATTTGAGATCTTGAGTCTCATGAAACTCTGGGAATTTAGAACGACGTATATTTTTGCCTTATGATTACTTAGTGTGATCTATTTGTGCGTTTTTTGATTGTTCTGTTTTTAAAAATGTCTTCATAATTCCAAATTGAAATTTTTTAATGGGAAATGAGACTTTTCAATTTGGAAACAAAAGATGGAGAGAATTTTGGTTCAACACAAAGTTTCAAAGGTCATAGATGAAAAATTTCCTGCAAATTTAACAGAATAAAAAAAAGAATACGATGAACTTGTTTATACTTCAATGATTTTACACCTACCCTACACCGTTTTGAAACTTGACTCTACCAAAGAATTTTGGAAAAATTTGGAAGACTTATATTTGCTTAAATCTACTCCTACTAAGTTGTACTTGTTTGAAAGATTTTTCATCTTTAAAATTGATCATTTAAAGGATCTTGATGACAATTTGGATATTTTTAACAAGTTGGTTCAAGCCATCGTTAATTGTGATGATAAAGTGTCTGATACATATAATGTCTTTGTTTTGTTGAATTCTATAATTGATTCATATATAGAGGTTAAGAATGCAATTAAGTATGGTAGGGAAATTTTAACATCTGAGATTATCATTGATTCTCTTAGAAGTAAGAAGATGTAGATTAAGGTTGAAATGATGATAAAAGGAGTGGTGAGTTACATATGATGAAAGGAGTAGAATGAAGTTTAAGTAGATAAATTTGGGTAGAGCTCAAGACAATGGTGATTCGAGGAGTGACTCGAGTGATGATGGTGGTAAGAAGAAGGGCAGAAGATGGGACAAGTCTAGTGGCAGACGGTGTACAGTTGTGGTAAAGCTGGACATTTTATTAGGGGTTGTCCCAAGAAGGAAAATGATAAGCAGAATGGTAAGATGAGAGGCGAGGTAAATTTGGCTATAGGGTCGAGTGATGACCCTAGTGAGGCTTATTGACTGTAAACCTAGTTACTGCATATCCATCAGTGTGTAATTCTTTTTACAAGTATGTGATTTCTCAATTCCGTTATATGATTGTATGTTGCATTTCAATGTGTTTGATATGTGCATTGCCATGAATGAGAGTGATCTTATTACTTGGTGTAATTGTTTGCATGCATAGTTGATTGTAATGCATTAGCAGTGTGTTGTATGTCTATTTGGTAAGATGAAGCATATATGCCTATGGGTACATTGGTGATTTGTACCGAGGATGTGGAGTGTGCATTTGGATCATGAGTGGAGAGGT
>CAIGRP010013599.1:0-17752 GCA_903798385.1 Fraxinus cuspidata
CTCTTGAGTTACCCTTCGACTCTTTCTTAAGCGCTAGCTCTCTAGACCTCAAAGCATCAGTCACAATATATTGGGTCAAAGTTCCCTAGCATATGTCACCCATCAAATTTCCTTAGGATTCAGGCATGGCATTTAAAAGTATAACTGTTAGATACTCATCATCAAATTTCTTATCATTGTGGGACAAACACTTGACGAGTTTATTAAAGTCACACAAATTGGATTCAATATCATTTTTTGGGTCCAGCTAAAAATTGAAAAGTTTTTGAAGTAAATGTATTTTGTTTGGAAGAGATTTTTTCCAAAAATAGCTTTTCAAGTGCTTTCCACAACTCTTTGACAGTCTTATGTTGTTCAATTTGTCCTAACACATCATCAGATAAATGAAATATAATCAAACTATGTACAATTTCATTCATCTCAGTAATTTCATCCATTTTAGCTTTTAATACATCATGATATTTTTTCGGGTCGTCAAGAGCTTTAGAAACTTTTGTGGGATTAAAATATCCTTCATTTTTTGCTTCCAAATGGAATAATCTCATTTACCATTGAATTGCGCCTATTCAACTCGAAAGATCATGGTAGCAATATAATATTTTTCGAAAAGGTTTTATTTACCCAATTTACCCACACACAAATGCAAGCTAAAACCAATTTATGTAGAAATTACTTTTTAAGATGACACAAGCATAACAAGTAACATATAGATAATATCACAAGAGTGAAATAACAATATGGTAACAAATAACACAATATCTCAATTGTAATTTTGAGAGGGTGTTAGAATACACAAATCGAGTGAACCAATATGTGGGTTCGTATTTTAAGGAGAAATGCGAGTCTTTATTGATCTAGGGCCTCCACTAATGGCCCTAAATTATCCAACAGCTACTGCAACCCCAAGAAACACCACCGAGCCGCCAACGGCAAAGCTTTCTCCACTTCACCTTCTGCCCAAGGCTATATCTGCTTCCACAGTACACCAAACTGAAATCTAACAGCACCAGGAGATCAGAAATGTCTTAAGGAATAAAATGTCTTTTTCCACCTACGCCTGATCCACCTCACGCTTAGCCCTATCCTCTGCGAGTGATGCTCACTCGCAACCTCCACCGTCGGCACGTGTATCTCACGTGCAGCGGCGAAAGCTTCTGCTTATTGTTTGGAGTATGGTGGTAGTCGCCGTTCATCCACCAAGTGCGTGGTTTTGCCGAAAAATAGATTTAAAGATTCAAGTTTACTAGTTTTCGACCAAACCCGAACCCCTTCAACTTTCAATATGTTTTTCAGGTTATTTTAACACTTTATACTACTAGCCTAAGCTCTGATACTATTTGTAGAGATTAAAATGTAGTGAACAAATGATTTTTACAACTACAATGCAATAACATAAACTCTCAAAGTGTAAAATCAAACTAAAAAGAACCCATAACTTTTTCAACACCACTAATGGAGTGTCTATGACATTGAGGTCGGATTTGTGCCACACCGAATCATGCACCGCCATCCACAGAAATGGCAATGAATATATCGAGAAATAAATCTGTCAGAAGCTACCAAGAATTTCACCGGAGATATGAACTTCTCCCACTTGGCTACCTTTCTATGCTTTCTCTCTTTTATTATGCCAAATCCAAATGAAAAGATGAAGTCTTGTAATTATAGAGCCAAATAACTATTTGAATTCAATTTTAAATTCAAATATTTTACTATGAAAGAGACATTACTAGTATGTGTAATTGACCATAAAATTAAATTCAACCATTGGATTTAATCTATGATCAATAATACACATCAACTAGCACAATCTTTTCAAAGTGATCAAGACAAATACTCATGTGCCAAGTGAGTTGTTATATACTAATATAAAATACATTTTTACTCAATTAATTACATAATTATACAGTATAATCAAGATTTGTGCATATTTTCCGTTGTCAGTTTTGGAATTCTTAGGTAAAAAAGAGAAATAGTTAAAGGAACCGTAGCTTAGTAATTAGGGGAAGAATATTTGCAGTAGCCAACTCAAAAGAGGCTCCCCCTGGTTGGGGTGGCGTTGGTGGTGAACCCCCCCACCCCCTCCCTCCTCACAGCAATTGAATTACAAACTCTGTTTACAGATGCAATCACATTCACTCCAATAAGAAACCCCATAGTAATACACAGGAGGAAAATAAACCCGAGTATTAATGCATAACGACACAAATGAACGATTACATAGTCACCATTAGAACAAAATTCAGGTCATCAACTCATCATGGTAGAAGAAAATTAGATTTAGGTAAGATCATCCTCCTCTAGCTCTTTAGCCTTCAATGCTTCCTTAACTCTCAGTAGTAGAGTCGTCTTCCAAGCATCCTAAGCGCAGAGTACAGGGAAAGAAAAATGGTGAGTCATGTAATAACATTACACGGAAAAGAAAATTTATGAGTTGACTAACTTAGACAGGATAATACTAAAACATTCGAATTTGAACTGATCCTATAAGTGAGGTCAATTATCATGTTCTTCCATTCAGAGTTCTCCCATTATCTGCCAGTTTTAACCACTCATCCATAACTATCCACGAGACTAATTTTGATAGCCAAACCGTATTAAATTTCTATAGATCTTAGTTGAACTCTCTAACCTCTATGTGGCATGCATTTCAAGATTACCAACTTACTTGAAGGCAGATATTTCGTAAGCTTCAATTTCATCAAGCAAAACAATAGTGGGAATAAGAGGAGATAGATATCAAGAGTGAGTATTTACCACTACTGGTAAACCATAATAAAAAAATATACATGGTCTAACATGGTGGCAAAGGATTTGATTTTATTGGATTGTTCTCTATATGTGTCAATGAAGAAAGTTAATGCATGTATGTTATCTCAACTTTTTTGGAAATAAGGATTGGTTTGTTATTTGCATATAGTCTGTAAATAGAACTGAAAAATGGAAAAGCAAACAGAAGTCCACAATGCTTGATTGGTAGATTCCGGCTCTTACCCATTATAGCACTGATTTCAAAGAAGATCAACCACTTAATTTACAGAACTAATAATTTCAGTTGAAAAAGTTGAAATAACATAACGATATAAAAAGGTAAAATTAGAGGAAACTATAAGCCTATAAAAATTAAAAACTGAACCTCGAAAGATATGCATAGACCAAGAAAAGTCATATTTGAGAATGGTAATCGAAGTCATTATTTTCTTTTATCTTCCTTCTATATTCATCAGTCCTTACACCCTTCCTCCAGAAGTTTATAAAAACCTAACAAGGAGAACTATGGCTGCAATTTAAAGAAAACAGAGTACTGATTCCCAGTTCAAGAGACGAGTTTATACTTCTCACTGAATGCTACATATAGGAGAAATAAGAAACGAACTAATTTTGATGTTTGTAACTACTAGAGTTGGAGAAATGGTTGTTTTCCTCAATGTTTTGAAAACCGACCCAGACATCGACCAGAAAAAGGCAAAAAGTCAATGGTCAAATGGTTGAGCCGAGGTCGGATCGGTTATAATAAATAAATATAACATAAAAATTTGAAAAATAAGTTAATTTTTTAATATTAATTAATTCATGTAGATAAAAAGACTTTTGAACTTGGCTGCATTTAATTTTCATTATATCCACTTCTAATCGCAACAAAAATGCGACCACAGATATAGTTAAAGTTTCAAACATATAATTTATATAACATTTTAGCCTCTGTTTAGGTTTCACTTTTTTACTAAAAACTTAAAAGTTACTTCTCAAAGTCAAATTTTAATATTAGCCACACGTGTCAATATAAAAAATTATTTGTTTTCAGAAACAAATTTTCTTATTCACTTTTCAAATAAAAATAGCTCTTCATTTCTTAAAGTATTCCTAAAAGTTGTTAAAAGGCTTTGAAGGTGTTCCATTTGTAATGTTAAACAATCCTACATTGAAACCAGGAAGGAAAAAGGCGACAAAAAGAAGCTATAAAATGGCCAACAAATGGTAGAAAAGTAATAAATTCTGAGACTTCAACCTTTTTAACATTTGGGCTAAAGGAGTTTTATTTTTTAATTAAAAAATTAACTGGTCAAACTGGAGAAAACGGTGCTGGGTCACGAGGCAGCTGGACCTTGCTTTTGGCTGGTTTTTTCTCGGTTATTAGTTTAAAGGATTTTAAGTCATAATTGAATTGGTTTATAGGCAGGTTTATGGGTTTTCTGGTTGTACTGGCCAGTCCAGTCCGGTTTTGACATTGGTTTACTTAATATACAGCCTAGATATACTAAACATTCATCCAATACTTCACATTGAAGTCAATTGAATTAGATGTCCATGAAAATATGCACTAGCTCCTTTCAAATTCACAACATAGTATGATGAACTCAACTCCAAAAATAAATATATAAATGAATGGCATAGCTTAATTACCAGTTGGGTCATGCTATCAAATTCCTTCACAGCGTCAGTGAACTTGGCAACATCTTCCTCATCAATTGCAGCAGTTAAATCCTGTGATCAGCACGCATATAAAGGTAAAGATGCAATTTATAATATTCAGCTGTTATTTTTGAGGTACAAGAAAAAAAATATCGTCAGAAGTACAAACAAATAGGAAATGTTTATTTGTTATATCTTAATACAAAGGTTGTTAGGATCATAAATTTGGATCGGATCAGTACAGGGGTTTACGGATCGGATCGTTGGATAATCTCAAGGATCGTAAGATTTTATTAAATATTAATTATTTAATATATTAAAATATAGATAAATGCCAAAGTATTTTTAATAACAAATTTAGCAACTATAACTAACTAAAATCAAACTATAAAGTCAAGGTTGCAACTACTTTATAAAAGGTTCACAATTGATTTCAGAAATACAAAGAAAGCCAAATAAAAACAGATTCCCATGAAAACTTCATTTAAATGTTGAACCGATACTGAAATAAAAGAATACTTCAATTTTAGTTTATTTTTAAGATCAAAATTTTAACTGCAGTTATTATTTATAAAACAAACTTATGAACACTGATCATCATGGATATCTGCATGCACTTTACACAACCATAAGTCATATGAATAATCACAACATTACGAGCCCAAAGAACCAAGTCTACATCTACAACTGGTTTTCAACAAATCAATCAGAAATACAATCCAGAAGAGGGGAAAAAAATAAAATAAATACTTAATAGATTAAAAAGCAAAATGCAAATGAACTCTCATAAAAGTGATCAAAGAAATAGTAGAAAGAAAAAAGTGTTCGAAAATATGACAAATGAAGGAATGTTACTGCCGATTTCCACAAGAGACAACAGAGAACCAATGAGAACATTTTTCAGATTTGGAATTCTAATTTTTTGCCGTTCTATTTTTCCTTTTATTCAATTTTAATTTGGATTTTACTTCAAAATGAAACTCACCTCAAAGTGTCTACAACATAACCTATTTAGGGTTTTTTGACAAAGGTTTTGATAAAGGCTGAAGTAATGTGCGATTGAAATGTTGGTAAAAACTGTGTTCATGAAATAAGCAATTAAAATTGAAGTTTCTAGTTGATAAAATTTTATTTTGTTTATCACACAATCACATAATTTATTAAAAATGAAGTTGAAAAGTCCATAATGATCATTAGGATCTTTACGATCACTAGGATCGTTAGAATCCACCAGTGGGATCATAAGATTCTACAATTTTAAGATCCTACAATAGGATCACATAATTTTGTAATTTTGGGATCATAAAATCGTAGGATCGTAACGGGAATCTAACGACCATGCTCGATTCACATTCTCCTCGAGATGGAAGATACACAAGGAAAAAAAGATAAGAAATGGCAGAAGTAAAAGATATATTTGTGAACTACAACATACCACAAGAAATTTGTACTCGCGTGTTCCTGAAAATGTTGGATCCAATTCCTGCAGAATGGAATGTATCCTCAGCACTTGCATCAAAAATGGTGCAGAATTCCATATCTGAACAAAAAACAATAGTAATACCTCGTATCGCTCTAGCGCATTGTGGATTGCAACGACATCACTCTTACAGAGTTGGCAAATGCCCGCATTAAGAAGATGACCTTTAACCCCATACTTCAACAAGTTATTATTGAGTGAGTGTCGTGCTATCTCTTCATATATCTCAACCGCTTTCTGATATCTGAAGAAATGTTGAAAAATTATTTATTTTAGTGGACTTCCAATTTTCTTCCAACATCATACATCATTCACTGATGTAACTTCAAATTAGTCAGAGTTTCAGATTAGACAAGCATTTTTCTAATAAGAATTTGGGATTCTTTTCATCTGCTTGTTTAAACTAAGAAAGATATTACACATATTGGCACATGCAATAGTAATTTCATTAAGTTTACTAAATAAAATCATAATGCAGGATAGAAATAAACTATTAATAATCCAAAGCATTAAGTTGTGAGATGACATAAAATGCTGTAAATAATTGGAATGTGATTGGGGGAGGGGAAAAAGATAATATCGTATCTGGACAATGAAAAATTAGGATGGATGTATTGATGAATATAACTTATAAGTAGTTTATTTGAAGCTAAAATGTTTGTTTGCATGAAACATCAAAATATATGGGGGTTCTTGGAAATTACAGATCTAAAGAGCTGACAGAGAGGTACGGAAATTTACACTCAATCAAAATATATAGTCTTGAATTAAGAAGAGAACTACAAGGCAATCCCATCAATAGAAATATGTTAAAAAGATGGATAATCACACACCTAAAACACCCAGATGCTCAATTAAGAAAACAGTATAGCAGACATGAAAATAACTAATACAAAAAGTATTGTCTAGATGTAATAGAAAAAGGTTTTCTCAGAAACTGCTGCGCACTAAAAATGAGATATGTAATTCTTGTATTGTATAAACCGGTTGGAAATTATACAATCTAAATTATACAATCTGACAAAATATGTTTATAAAGAGAGAGAGCGAACAAACTTACTGTTCAAGTTGAGCAGCGAATTGTGCAATTTTCTGTTTGCACTGATTTGCCGAAGTTGTTACTTCTTCACTTTGGAAAAGATCACAGGCTTTCTCATAGTAAACGATAGCCTGTTCCAAGTTCTGTTCTTGCTCATACAACTCAGCAATTTCCTGAAAAAGAAGTGAGATCCCTTATATCTTTCAATTTATTCACCAAAAAACATATTACTTTTCAAGTTTTTTATAATTAGGTTATCATCAACACAATGATTAATTTAACGGCCAATGATATGTTTGAACAAGTCAATAAAAGTGAGTAATTCATCATTGTCAATATTTAGGTGCAGAACTTGATTACAAATGAGTTATTTCGATCACAGCTATGAAATTGATTAAGCAATGAAACGACATAATATATTACTACAGTTTTTACCTTGTAATATCTGGCAGATATATTGAGCCTTCCAATCTCCAGAAACAAATTTACAGATTGCTCCAGGCATGATATTGACTCTGCAGACATAAAATATGAACAAACAATTGACATCTTCCAAGATTGAGGGAGAAAAGAAATAAGCCATGAAAACTCATTTGATGAAGCAAGCAAAACAACAAGTGAATTGACAAATCTGAGATGAAGCAAATCATATATGAGCGACCAGTTTTGTAAGTGGTTGTTTCCACCATGTTATTCATACCAAACCCCCGTGGCAGTTAAAATGTGGAGGACAATAAAACAAGAAAGAATTTACCTATGTAAGATAGCTGCATGAAATATTTAGGTAAATGGGCCAATTACCATTCACAGCAAATTGTTTCATAAACCTCAACATAAATGGTCAAGCAGAAAGAAATCTTAGGAATTGATAAATTTTATGAACTTCAACCAGAAAGATGAGCACCTTTGGAGTTAGTCTTTTTGTAGCAATGAGCTGCATCTGCATAAGCATTAGCAGCTTCGTGCTTGCTGTCCAACTGCAAATATAATGTTGGGAAAACAGACAAATGTCAAGAAGCATCAAAGAGAAAAATGAAAAAGAGAAAGGAGAGGCCTTATGGCTCAGCACAAGACAGCCTGCCGACACCAAAGGATTACCTTCAAGTGACAGTCGGCCAACTTAACATACACCGGTCCAGCCTGATCCCCTGATAAACATGTTTCAATGTCAATAATCAATATGACTGCAAAAAGCATTGAAGAAAATATATCTCTTCAATTTCTGTAATTTTTTTATCCTTTTACCCAGAAAGGGTGGTTGCATTACCGATGACCTTGGCAAAAAATAGTACAAAAAATAAAAAAATTACTTATTCAGTATGAATCAAAACAGCATGGTTCTTGTTCAATATCAATAAAAAAAAAACACTGTAAAAAGATTCAATTAGACTCGGAGATCAAAACTGCCAAAGTGATCAAACCAATAAGCGACATCTTATGCACTGGCCACGCATTGCTGAGAAATAAATTGAAATAAGGACATCTAAAACTGTAAAAGAAGATAAACTAAATGCATATCTATCTTAAACCACATAGACAACCATTCATTATCCTTCATCAATTAAACTATATTCTTCCCAATATAAAATCTTTTCATCCATACAAAAACGACCAATCAATCAATTACACCATATCTAAATCAATCAATCAATCAATCAATCAATAAAAATATCAAACCAATCGAAATAATTAAACAAGACGATCGCGTAGAAAAACAAACTCAAAAAATGATCGTTAAATAAAAAGAAGCGAGTGAGGACAGATGAGAATAAGTTCAAGAGGTTTACAGGATTTTCCGAGCTTGAAGGAATTGGCGGCTTTTTCAAACAAATCAGCGGCGTCTTCGTATTTGGAGCCGAAAAGGCCCCAGCCGCTCAGCTTCTTCTCGGCTTTTCTCTCAAAATCTTCTCCTCTTGCTATATGATCTCCCATTCCTGCAATTCCACCCTTTTCTTCGCGTATAAACGGTGTATTTTTTTGGTGATGATTGAAGGACAAACAAAAAAAAAAATTGCAGGGGTGACTGATTTCGAAATGTAGAGCGGTCTGCTTTTTGCTATTGCTGTCTCCCCGTATAAAATCTTCAAAATAATGTCTTTGCTTGTAAAATAGATTTTGATAAAAATTGATGAATTTCGAAGCAAGAATTTAATTGAATTTTAATTCAAACCAATAACTAAGTACTTAAAGAATTTTTCTTATTCTGGGAACTTTGATAGAAATAGGCCATTTGACATCTCATTTTTAAATATGGTACATCCAAATTATTTGGTGCACCAAGGAAGCTTAGGACATCTTCAAAAGTAGCACTAAAACATCAAAATGCATCAAATTTTGTTGCGAGAGCTCTTCAATGTGGCATCAAAAAATGGTGCAAAGTCGAATTTGTCCTTTTTCTATTTGCCAAATTAATTGATTGATGGTATTTGTGTCTTATAAATTTTTTAATACAATAAATTTTTATTATTTTCATAATAATAATAATAATAATAATAATTATTATTATTATTTACATTTAAAATAAATTTTAATAACTAAAAAACAATTTCTTTAAATTAATGTAATTATTTATTTAGTAATTTACGTATTTGTAAAATAAATAAATAAATAAATAAATAAATTATCAAAAATAAAAAAGAGAAGAAAATGATTAAAGACTGTTTATTTGATATAAATTGTTGAAAACGATTTTTAGTTTGGTGCAAGATTTGTTGTAAAATGATACAAAACTTACCTTAAATTTTGGTACTAGGTTGGAGATGACATTATCCCTTGTTTGGTTTTCATTCTTTTCATAATACATTTTTCTCCTTTTTATTTTCAATCACACATTTTTCAATAAAATAATATTATACGCAAATTTAAAACTGTTACTTACTTTTTAACCATACATTCTCCATCAAATCACTATTTCAAAATGCTTTTTTGGAGGGGGAAAAAGGAACTCAGATATGATCTTAATTCTCAAGTTTTTACTAGAGATATTTAGCCATAGAAATTAAAATTAAAATTTTAACTGAAGTAAAAGTTTATAATTAAGCCCTCGTTTGGCCATCATTTAAATTTTAATACATTTTCTCAATCTTCTTTTCAACCACACATTTTTTTAATAAAATAATATTACACGTAAATTCAAAAAATTTTCTTTACTTTTTAATCATGAGTTCTTCAAAAAATACTATTCCAAAATATTTTTTTTTTAAATAATAGAGCAAAAAATTTCATTCTTTTTAACCACACATTCTCCAAAAATTTATTATTATTTCAAAATACATTATTTCAAAAAATTCCTTATAATGGGGGCCAAATAAATGCTGATTTTAATAACATATTTTATAGGTTCTATAACTTTTCAACCACACATTTCATCAAATTTATCAAAATCAACTAAAAAATTGATTTTAATCCCCACCCAAATAGAGCATTAAATCCTCATATTTTCATTTACAAGTTAAAGTTAAATTTGCATTGCATGTTATTCTAAAATACTTTTTAAGGGTGTGTTTGAATCACATTATTTTGAAAGAATGTATTATGAAATAATAAATTGATGGAGAATGTATGATTGAAAAAGAAAGAAAAGTTATTGATGTGATGAAAAATATTATTTTATTGAAGAATGTGTGGATGAAAATGAGTAGAAAAATGAGAATGAAAAAAATAATGTGTACCAAACATGGGCTAAATGCTGAAATTAATGCTTGATATCAATTTGTTGGAAGAATTTGATGAGTTTCAAACGAACTAAAGAAAATAAAATTTAGGATATAAATTTAAAAAAAATTGTACTCTCAAAACTCAATTTTTATTATTCAATTTTTTTGTGAAAATGAAATATTGTAACTAAGCAACCTTTTTATATTACACTTGATACATAAAAATTAATTGCTAATACATAAATTTAAACATCCATTAAAATTTCTTAATACATGAATAAAAATAAATTCATTTATAGTAATTCTAAATTCATGTAGATCAAGATTCATCAAATCTAGACTAATTGAGCTTAGATTAATGTGAATGTTAATTAATAGAGAATTAATAAAACGAAATTCATACATGACAAGAGTTTTGTAATATTTATTACTTATTGAAAAATGAAAAAGTAAAGTATTATTTAAATAGTTGACTTGTAGTAGGGCGATTCTCGCTTGATGTGATATTTGATATAATTATAGATATTTTACAGTTTTAGTACACAACTTTCATTTTATTTTCCATTTAAAATATTAATTTTTGAAAGGATGTTATTGTTTATTTTATTTAGTGGAAAAAAAGGACAGACATGAGGTGAGTGTCGAAGGTTGCAAGGAGTGGGGAGTCTAGGGTTTTGTCGAAGGGGGCAAAAGATTGCATATATTCTCCGTTTCTTATTGAAAGTATTTATATGTTTATTCGTTTTTTCTTTTCAGGACATTATTTAACGTGGGAAAAAATTAAAAAGATAAAATTTTAAATGTTCAAATAAAATATGAGAGACCAACTTGCAATGAGGTGATTGTTGATTGAAGACTTCTATTACGATTTTTTTGTAGAAAATTTATGCCTGGTTATCTTTGAAGTTGATGATGTATGAAGTACAACTAGACATTTGATTCGAGAATTATATTAATATGGAAAAAAAAATTTAGCGTCCATCATTTAGCGATTGAAATAGACTTATCCTCTAGTCATACTATCCAATTCCTTGGTGTAGTTCAATTTTTATCTCCGTCTTTCCTCAAATTTGTTGTTAAATACTAAGTGAGTTAAAAATGTTTCAATAATCATCCTGCTTATATCATAATCACAATTTACTTACTAAATTTCAGCTACACAATGTTTATTGTACTTTGTCCATTTGTACTCCATCTATCATCTGTCAGATTATATTTCCTTCAATTGCTAAAATCGTTTGTTGCAAGTTGGCTATATGCCTAAAATCTAAAATGTACTATACTTTAGATTAATTTTGCAATTAAACTAGACTTCATAATCTATGGTGTAATTTTATTAAAAAATAAGAAAAAATCGACATATTTGAAAATGAAAGGCTCTTTTATCATTGTCACAAAGTTATCACGTGCTCTTGGTTTAGTACTCTGCCCAAGAAAAACAGGGGGCCTTCTGGTGGTTGCCAAATTCTCAGCCACCGATTAAACAAAGTAATGATTTTTTTGATTAAAAAAACCCGACGATTATAAGAGAGGGATTTTCGTTTTTTAAGAGAAAAAATCGTTGATTTTCATTCTTTGACTGCTGTCGCTTTGATTTTCTGTTTACGGGATCATCAATCTTAGAAGGTACTTTTGTATGCACAACGATACATATATAATAACGTATATTGTTACTTTTGACAATTTGATAGTGAAAATTTAAATAATTATACCTGTTATTTCTTTATCTTATTTCTAATTTCAATATGTGCAAATGGGGATTTTCAAGAAATATTTGTTTGTTTTGCTTTGTTTATCTGCGTTTCTTGCAATGAAATAGTTTAATTGGCTTGATTTAATTAACTGTTTCTTTACTGAAAATTCCGAGAAACCATCTAATTCCAGAAAATGAAGAAATTTTTTCTCCGAAAATGATGGTCTCAAACGTTCTTGCAATGAAATAGTTTAATTGGCTTGCTTTAATTAATTGTTTCTTTACTGAATTCTGAGAAACCATCTAATCTTCGAGAAAATGATGGTCTCTAACGTTCCTAGTTGAATATTTGCTTATGATTTTGTTGTTTTATCCTAATTTGTACTCCAGTCAGCATGTATAATTCAAGTTTTTACTTAATTTGCTGGAAAAATTAGTTATGAGGCATCATTTTTTGGTGTTTTGAAGCTCATATGTACATTATCACAGGATAGAATAGTATATGTCAAGTATTCTCAGAACCATCCAAAATCCAACATATAAAAGAACTTTTGCTACTATTACTTATTGCTTTTATTAATTCAGTCAGTAGACCATCACGTGGGCTGTGGCTTATATCAAATTGCAATTTTTGTCACCTTTCACACAAATATAATGCTGGTGGTAATGCTGTAGAAGGCCAATATGCTTTTATTTTTCTAAAGCAGAGGATGAGATCAGAGAATCCAGATGCCGGTGTTCTTGCCCCTCTGCTACCTGAAGTCCAACCGGTCGATGATAAGACATCTGATGAAGGTGGATCGATTTCTGGTGCTATATTCAACATCTCCACTGGCATGATCGGTGCCGGAATTATGTCAATTCCTGCAACTTTCAAGGTCCTAGGTGTAATCCCAAGCTTTGTAGTGATCTTAATCATTGGTTTCTTCGTGGATGTCACTGTGGAGTTCCTATTGAAATATACCCAGTCAGGCGAGTCTAATACGTATGGTGAGTTGATGGCCGAGTCATTTGGGAAGTTTGGATCTATTGCACTTCAAGTTTGTGTTATGATTACCAACCTTGGTGCTTTGATAATCTATTTGATTATCATTGGTAAGCAACAATTTATTTGTATTTGGCATAAATTGATTCTCATAATTTGTTAGATGCCGTTTGTTGATTATGTCACTTATTTTATCTGTTGTCATTGTTCATATGATCACAGACTAATGGTTATTCAATTTGCTGATTTACAGGAGATGTCCTCTCTGGAAACCAATCTGAAGGATCATTGCACTTGGGCATTTTACAGGAATGGTTTGGCATCCACTGGTGGAACTCACGTGCATGCTCTCTCATTTTCATTGTACTCTTTGTTCTACTTCCGTTACTTCTTTTCCGGCGCATAGGTTAGTAATGATACTTTATAAGGAATATACAGCGCCCGTTTGGCCCCCATTATTCTACATTATAATGAGAGAAATAGTAATTTTTTGAAGAATGTGTGGTTAAAAAAGAATGAAAAGTTTTTGGAATTACTTGTAATATTATTTTATTGGAAAATGTGTACTTGATAAGAGGATAAAAAATAAATAAATTATAATTTAATGGGGAATAATGGGGTCAAACGGAGCACAATCTTGCGGCCTTGTTGTTATTCATTTATACTTAGTTTACGTTTATGTTGCTCAGTCTACAAGTTTACTGTCGACACTTAGATCTACATTAATTCTTAAGGGAGTTCGTTATAAATGAATTATAATTATTTCAACCTTAGCAAAGATGATTTTGGATCAGATCTTAAACATCCCGAAATACAAAAGGAAATTGATAATATTATACCATGGTTAATTATACATATAGCCCCTGTTTGAGATCCATTATTTAAAAACTATTATTTTTTTCCCACTCTCATTTCAACCCCAAAAATAATTTTGCACGTAAACTCAAAACTTTTTCATACTTTTTAACCATAAATCCTCAAAAAATAACTATTACAAAATCTTTTTTTTTTTGGGGAAAAATGGACTCAAACAAGCCCATAATTTGTTCTATGTGAAAAAAGAAGCAGATTTTCTTAGAATCAGAACGCACGAATGACTAACTCTTTTACAGCTTGGTATCTACAGATTCCTTGAGGCATGCCTCAGCCATATCTGTGCTACTAGCTGCATTTTTTGTTTCCATATGCTCGGTGATGGCAATACATGCAATGTGGGTCGGAAAAACCCAAAGACCAAGGCTGGGACCGGACTTTGCAAGTGGTGTCTCGTATTTTGACTTCTTTACCACCATTCCAATCTTTGCAACAGCCTTTGGATGCCATGTAAATGGTATGATTACAAGAGCTTATGAAGATAATGGCTCTTCATTCTGTTTTTTCTTTTTTTCTTTTTTTTTTTAATTGTGGATTTGAGGTCAAAGAACTGATAAGCATATATCTAAGAAATGGACAGATTATTCTTGCTTCGTTTGGTGAAATAATATGATCACATAACCTGATTTTTCAGGATTAATCAAGAAATGTTCAAGAATATGCAGCACTAGCGAGTGACCTAATTCTCAAGAATTTATCATCATATTTATTTATTCATAGCGCTCGACTCATTTCTTGACTATAAAAATCTGTGCAGTTCATCCTGTCAGAGCAGAGCTTGGTAGACCTTCCGACATGAGCTTAGCAGTCCGAATCTCTCTGGCGCTGTGTGTTGTAATTTACTTTGCAGTTGGCTTCTTTGGGTACTTGCTGTTTGGGGATTCAATCATGGCCGACATGCTTGTGAACTTCGATAAAATTTCGGATTCCCTTGTTGGTACAATTCTCAACGATACAGTAAGGCTAAGTTATACAATTCACCTAATGCTGGTTTTTCCTGTGATGAACTACTCATTAAGGGTTAACGTGGACGAATTACTCTTTCCTAAGAAACCTGCAGGAAGTGTGAGATTTTTTTCTCTTACATGTATTCTACTTGGATTCATATATTTGACAGCAATAGCTATTCCAAACATATGGTATTTCTTCCAATTTATGGGGACAACGACTGTCATGTGCCTCATGTTTATATTCCCCAGCTCAATCATTCTTAGGTATGGACGTGTTTCATAATCTCACTCATCATGGTAAAATGGAGAAGAGGGAAGAAGATTTTGAACTTGTTTGGCCGTGCTTAAAAGCAAGTGAAACTACCTTGTTAAGTTACTTATTTTCCTAAACATGATTTTTCAAAGTTATGTCTGCTATGAGAAATTTCGAGCACAACCAAATGTTCTCTTACGACATGATTTGTATAAAAGGAACTTTGCAATTAGTTAAGGTCCTTTGACAATCACGTGTAGCAAAATAAGTAACTGTCTTACTTAGAGCACAGCCAAACATGCTTAAGCCTTTTTATAGTTGCCTGATTATATATTTGTTTCAACTCCTCTTTTCCTCCTGTCTCACCTCGTAGATTTATTGCAGAGATGTGCATAGTGTATCTACCAGTCGGGATAAGATATTGGCGGTATTGGTGATCATGCTAGCTGTTGGGACTAGTTTGGTTGCCATTTTCTCAAATCTCTCCGATTACTTTGGCAAATAACCTGATTAGAGCGTCACCAGCCACAATCTTTAGGAGCGGATTGATGTCGAATTAGTTTAATTGTCATTTTCTTTAAATCTGTCGAATTTTAGTTTGAAGAAATGATTTGTTCTTGTGAAAATCAGCTCATGTTGATCAGTTTTTAGTTAGTTCATGTCAACGAGCCGAGCTGAGTTGAGTCACGAGTTGAAACTGAATGCTCGGGCTCGGCTAAAGCATAATAGGTCCGAGCATTTTTGGGCTCGAGCCTAGTCGAGCCGAGCCGAGCTTTAATGAGGCCTGCCTAAACTTTAGGCTCGAGCTTTAGCTGGCCGAGCCGGCTAGTGATTTTTTTTAAATTCGTTATAAATCTATAATTTTTTATAATGTATTTAAAATTTGTGCAATTTATACGTGTTATAAATAACAATTAAATATTAATATATGAAAAAATACATTTAAACTTAAAAAAAATTAAAAAATAAATGTAAAATGGCAATGGTATTTTTAATTTTTTTTTTTATATTATTTAGTCATGGACAGGTGACGAGTCACGAGCCGGCCCGGGCTCGAGCCGACACCCCAAAATGGGGCTCAAGGCTCGGGCTTTTTTCGGGTCGAGCCCAGGCTTGTCCAAGCCGACGAGTTTTTTCGCCATCCATAGCTCAGAAATTTGTAGGAAGCTCGTCTATTATGTTGTAGTCAGTGGAACAAGATCATTTTGTTTCATTTTAGTACAAGTGAAGGATATTTGGCTAATACCGAGAAGGGTAGCGGAATGTTGTTCAGATTCATCAAAGGTAAAAAAACAAAGTGAGAATCATTTACGTAACATGTATTTAGTCCCACTATTACATAAATCGATGATGATTATCACTTTTAGATCATTGAATCCATTTGAAATCCCTTTTGCCAGCATTCATGCTGTCTTTTGTTATTATCTCCATATTCTAGAGAGTGTTAAATTTTAAATTGAACAAATTTGATATTTCATTAATAGAAACACGTGATTTTGATACTTCTGAGATACGTTTGTTTGAAATGTTTTATCTAAATGGTTAACCAAAGATTGAATGACTTTTACCAAAAAAATTGTGGTTAGTAGTTGTGACTTTTAAGTAAATAAGTAGTAATGCCTCTTTAAATAAGTTGCTTTCTTATTCTTCAAAGGGGATCACAACAAAAGTGATTAGTAGGTTAAACTTGTGTGAAAACGTGCATCTCATCTAATCAATACGCGTTAGTAGTATAAACAAAAATATCCACAAAGATAGTCCATTGTCGAGACTCAGGTCCATGATATCTAATTTAGATGGTGTTTGGTGGTGATTAAAATTAGATTTTTAGTAGATTTTGATAGAAGTTTTTGAAATGGGTGGTTGAAAAATTGTGTTGCTCATGAAAAATATGGTTAATATTGATTGTTTGACTTTAATTTGAGTTAAAATCAAATTTTAATGCGGACCAGACAAAGGCTTAACATGAGATCAAAATCCATCTCTCTCTTAGTAGCTGTCATATAGAACTTTCAAGAAAATGTCACATTTGTTAAATATTGGTCCACTAGTCAAATATTATTAGCTACATTAAGAATCACAAATTTTAAATTCAAAGTTGCCACGACTATAAATTCTGAAACTCATTCTCTGTATATAAGTAGATTTTGGAAACAAATATGATTTGCTTATATACAGAAAAATATTTGGATTATGTTATGTGTATATAGCAATGTACACAATGATGTCCATAATTGACAAATAGCACCCCCTCCCCTTCTGTTTGGGGGATGCCGTCTATCGATTATGCTATGTACACATAGCATAATCGAAAATATTTTACGACTTTACATTTCGCTTCATCTTTGACTTGTTTCTTGACTTAAACGTTTTGAACAAGTGAAAGGAGATTTTTATGTTCATCTTGTTT